>CAHIKZ030004340.1:197500-355000 GCA_903632075.3 Acanthosepion pharaonis | reverse complement strand
AAACCAGTGTGTCTGAAGATTTTAATTTTTTAATATTTTTTATTGTTCAAAACATATATATATATATATATATATATATATATATATATATATATAGTGGCTTTCAAAAGTCTACACCCCCTTTGAAAATTTATATATTTTGTATAATTTAACAGGGAACAACACATTTTTTCAGTTCCAGTGATTGTTAAATAATAAGCAGATTCATTACACTTTCCTTTGATATAAAAATTACATTTTAAAAATTTCACACTGATTCTTAAAATCATATAACTTAGAAAAATGTCTTTGCAAAAGTCTACACCCAACCCAGATATTATTCTGTGTTATCATGTAGTTTATCATTGATGTATACAATCCAGAACAATCAAAAGTGACAACATCATTCTACCATAACAAACAAGCTTGGCTAGTCTATTATTTTGCTATGTAAGGTGATTTAACTGCCTACAAAATCATCCACCACATGGTTTCTTGGTATGTTGGTCTTTGGACTCTGACTGTAAACACAAGATGTCCAACTCGAGAAAAAAAATGGCAAGCCTCTGTCTCAAGAACTTAAAAACCTTATTATTCAAAAGTACAATGAAAATAATGGCTATAAAAAGATTGCAAAACTTTTGAGTTGCCCCTAAGCACTGTTAAAAATGTAGTTAAGAAGTGGTTAGTGCACAAAACCACTGATACCCTACCAAGATCTGGGAGACCGAGCAAACTTACCAGAAGAGCAAAATCAAAACTGGCCTGGGAGGCAGCCTTCAACCCTAGTGCAACACTGGAAGACTTGAAAGCTTCAGTTTCCAGTACTGAGACAGATGTGCATATTGTGCATGCATCTACAATTTCCAAAGTATTGCACCGGTCTGGCCTGCAAGGGAGGGTAGTTAGAAAAAAGCCTATCCACAAGCAAAAGATTTTGTGGTCAGTGGTTTTGTGGTCAGATGAGACCAAAGTCAAGTTATGTGGAAAAAATACGAAACACTACATTTGGTGGTAAAATGGCACTGCTCACCAACCTCATTACACTGCCCCCAGTGTAAAAACAAGGTGCTGATTTTTAGCTGCAGGGCCTGGAGATCTGGTAACCATCCAAGGTGTCATGGACAGTGTCAAGTACCAAGAAATATTGGAGGCAAAATTGCTGAAGTCTGTTAGAGCTCTGCACTTGGGTCGCAATTTCAAGTTTCAACAAGATAACAACCCCAAACATATGTCAAAAAGCACTAAAGCTTGGTCTACTTGCAAGAAAATCACAGTTCCAACCAGTCTCCAGACCTCACTGGTCCAACCAGTCTCCAGACCTCAATCCTATAGAAAATCTATGGTGAAGTTTAAAGCTGGCTGTGCACCGACGTTCCCCATCCAATCTGACACAGCTCGAGAAGGTCTGCCATGAAGAATGGCAAAAGCTGTCAGCAGACCACTGCAGTAACCTCATGGAAGGCTACCCAAGACATCTACAGGCTGTAAATGATGCAGCAGAATCATCCACAAATTATTAGCTGAAGATATTCCAAAGGGGGTATAGACTTTTGCAAAAACATTTTTCTAAATTATCTTTGTTTAAAAATCAGTTTTAAATTTTTCAAATGTATTTTGTGTATTAAATAAAAGTGTGATAGATCTGCTTATTAAAACAAATATTGGAGTTTAAAATATTAATTGTTCCTATCAAAATAAACAAAATACATTCAGTTTTTCAAGGGGTGTAGACTTTTGCATTGTATATATATATATATATATATATATATATATATATATATATATATATATATATATATATATATGTAAATGAATTTAGGTTTCTGCTAGTGGAATATATTATTGGATGGTGGGGGATTTAACACACACACACACACACACACACACACACATATATGTATACATATATATGTGTGCACAGACATATAAACATGCATATATATATATATATATATATATATATATATATATATATATATATATATATATATATATAGACACACACACACACACACACACATGCATACATATATACACCATCCCTTTCTACCATTATGGTTCAGTTATAATATTAGGAATGCTGAGCTGTACCCAAAATTCTTTAGGGGGAAGATATTAAAGTAAAGATTTAATCAGATGGGGTTATATCAATTGAAGCACTGTTATTTTTTGGTAGTTACTGAGTGATTGTATATATATATGCAATATATATATATAGATATGTTCTTATATAAGCTTGAATCTGATTCTGTGCCTAAATTTTAATACTAGTTCTCTCCTTTGGTTTAATAGTTTGCATTGATCATTGTATTAAATTATTTTAATTTTTTCCTCTAAACTTAGCCTGCATCTATCTCTAAAGCTATTAGGGGTTTGTGTGAAGCCTTTAATTTTCCACTCTATCTATAGACCCTTTTCCATCAATTCCCAAAATTTCTTTGAAAGGGATGTTTGGAATTTTAGTTTAGGATTGGTAAAGAGGTGCCTATGGGTATAAATTCTTTGTTTTAATTCTCCCACAGAAATTCCAATGTAGAGAATTAAAACCAAATTCAAAAAACACAATTTCCAGACAGTTTTGGCACATAGTAGTGCCAGTTTGAAATAGACTATACCCACATGAGGTAATTTCAGATTTTTTTTTGTATGTATAATATATATATATATATATATATATATATATATATATATATATATATATATGCAGGATATCTCAAAAAATGTATACTGACTTTAATTAATTATAAATTCAATATTTATTAAAATACCTTTCATTTTCAAAATTTGATTGAATCTACAGACATTATTTCATTGTTTTGTCAATGGCTGTTTTCAAACTGATGTCCGTTCCAGTTCAAGCAAAGCAATGGAATCTCAAACATCACCAAACATTTTGTTTGATATTTTTCTGCATTCTTGTAAAATGGCTGCTCTCAATTCAGTGACCGTTGCAGGTTTCAAAGCGTAGACTTTGTCTTTTAAGTATCCCCATGAAAAAGTCTAGTGGTGTGAGGTCTGGTCAATGCAAAAGAAATTCTACAAAAATCCACCTGTTTGGCAGGACCATATCAGATTGGGATCTAATGCCACTCTTTGGTCTGGATCTTCATCATTAATAGCATTGATTAATCTTGGAATGTAACTTTTCTATTGAGAATGCATCAAAATGCTTTGGACAATTTTGAAATACCTACCTCATGACTCACTTGCTGCACAGATTTTCTTGAACTTTGGTGATATGTTTACAATACTTTTTCTTGCTTTGTGGGGCTTTTTGTGGACATTCTGAACAGTTCGATTGGCTTCAAACTTTGTCTCTAATTCAAATGATGGTAAGTTGCATTGACAGATCTGTTTGAAAGCCCGTTTCTAGACTGTCTTTGCATTTCAACTGCATCTTTACACTTACAGTAGCATTTTAGAATGAATTTCCTTTATTCAATACTTTAGATTTATAAACAATTTGGTTTTCTGCAACACAATAGTTGGTGTTGAAGAGTCTTTACCAATGATTGAATTAGATATACTAGATTTAGTGTAGTATATAATTAGTTTTTGTTTTTACTAGTGTCTGTGATGGAAATGTTAGTATTTATTCATTTTTTTAAGATATTTTTGTCTTGTTTATAATTAGGATGTATTTGGTTGCGATATAAAAGATTAATATATTTTGGGTTAATTGAAGAAATATTATATTCTATTTGCTCTGTATTAAAATTTCTGATAGAACATCTTATTTGTTCATCAACAACAGAGTTAGGGAAGTTATTATGAATAAGAGTTAGTTTTGTATTTTTTTTCATTCACTGTAGAAAATCTGTTTTGTAGATGAATTAATTTTTGCACTGGTTATTAGTTTTTTTTATAATTGCTATTTTATAACTTTTAACATTTATAAACATTAACTCTGTGCAATTAAGGGTGCACAAATTTATGCTGGTAGGTTTTAATATGGGGAAATAGTGAATTTATTGTTATTAGTGTTTATTAATATATCTAGAAAAAGAATTTTATTGCCATTATTAAGGAATTTAAGGACAGTTAATTTGGAATTATTTTTGGAGTTGATGTATTTCTTCTGTATTCTCAACTAATATAAGGATATCGTCAACGTATCTTAGGTAGATGGATTGTTTTTTAAAATTGTTATATATAGTTTCCAAGATTATATATATAGAAATTTCTAAAAGTAGGACCTAGAACTGAACACATAGAGATGCCATCCCATTGTATATATATATATATTTTTTGTGATCATAGAATATAACTTCGGTATTGCAAGTTAGAAATAGTATCAGTAATATACTAGGTCTAATTTTAAGTGGAGGTAGAAATGGATTATTGTATATGTTTCTTATAATAATATCAATAGTTTCACTAACAGGTTCATTAGTGAATAAATTTTCACTGTCAAGTGAGGCTATAGTTTCATTGTTAGAGTTTTCATTTTTTAGAATTTGAATTACTTTGAGAGTTGATTTTGTACAGTATTTACAGTGAATGAATGTATGGTGTGAAAAAGAAAAAGATTATTAATGAATAAAATAATAAAGAAAACAGGAATGAAGAAAACAGAAAATGATGATTGACATTGTATTAAAATTTTTGAAGATCAGACTCAATATAATTTTTTCAATGTATGCCAGCAAAAAACATTTGCACAAGAAACCTCAATGAGTCATTCTCCTTGAGGTTAACCAGAAACTTATATGTATATACATACACACTTTATATATATGTATATCATTATATATATATATATATATATATATATATATATATATATATATATATATATATATATATATATATGAAGAAATATAGTCTTATGTGCTATATTTATGGGATAAAGTGCTCAATATCAGAGAGAGAGCATGTAAATATAAAAGTGAACATAGTCAACACTTAGGCGACAGTCTGTTTCATACTAGATGCAATCCTCAGGCCACGAGTGCACATGGCCTGATGATTGCATCTAGCATGAAACAGACTGTCGCTTCTAAGTGTTGATTTCTATGTTCACTTTTATATTTATATATATATATATATATGTAATGATTATATATATACAATTATATATATATATATATATATATATATATATATATATATATATAATGATTATATATATAGAATTGTGTATTTGGGCAGCAATCCCTTTTTATACAAGTTTAATTAAAAACAACTACCAAGGTACTGCGATTAAGTTTTTAATTTAATTTTGCTTGTTCTTCTAATACTATAATATTATATTGTTCATAATATTATTGATAATGGTTAAAAGAATAGCTGAAAGCACTTGGACATTCAGAACATTTGCATGATTTCTACATTTGCACAAGTTCTACATAATTTATGTCCAGAATAGAAAAAATTAGGACACAAGAAAAATTAAATAAAATACTTAGCCATGGTACCTTGTCTGTCATTTTTAATGAAACTTATATATATATATATATATATATATATATATATATATATATTTTTTTTTTTTTTCATTTTATTTTTTTATTAATATTAATTAAAATATATATATATAGCATTATATCAACACATTTAATTTTGAACTCTGTACTCCGACATCAAAAAAGGTGCAAGTAGTACCTTTGTTGCTCATCTACTGTACCTTATTTTTAAGGGTAACGAGCAGCACTGGTCTCCACCCATCCTGTAAATCTCTCACGATATATATATATATATATATATATATATATATACAAGTATAGAATTGGGGTATACGGAATAAATTCCAATAACCAAAAAATACTATTTTTAAAAGAGTGCTCAATACAGAGTAGAGCAAATACAATTATTTATTTGAAAATTATAACATAAATATGTTATAAAATCACTATGAAAACAGCCATTTTGTTTCAACAATTCTGGTGTCTTATCAAGTGATGGTGTTGAATGTAGAATCATCTACAATCTATAAATCTATAATATGTTAATCTATAAATATGTTATAATTTTCAAATAAATAATTATATATATATATATATATATATGTGTGTGTGTGTGTGTGTGTGTGTGTGTGTGTGTGTGTGTGAAAATATATAGAAAATAGGAAGGAACTGGTTAGGTAAATAATCCAAAGTCACTTTTTAGTTATTATTTTTAAAAAATAGTGCTCGATACAAAAGTAGAGCATAAATATAATTATTTATTTAAAAATATGATTCCAAATCGCGACATAAGAAGTCCCATGTTTCAAAACAAGAGCCGAAAACTTCAATATAATTATTTAAATTAAATTGAGTTAAAATAAGCTCTGTTCCATATTCAAGCGAAATTTTTTTGGAATGACGTGTTTCTGAAATTTACGTGTTTTAAGAATTGAAATCAAAATTTCCATGGTAACAGCTAGGGCAAATTGTTTAAGTTGGGTAGGCGGGTGTTGGGTGTTAATAATAAGTATCAGTATAGAGTTACTTTCATTGATGTCAAGTCAGGGAAAGGTGGGGGTGTCTAAATTTGAAACGGAAGATGTATTAACCCTCGTCTAGTTTGCATGGAGATTTATTTATTTTTTTATGAAAGGGATTTGTGCATATAAAAACTGTCGTAATGTTTGTTTTTTGACGACCTCATAAAGGGTTATCTTTTTTTAGGGTATTTAAACTATTTATTTCGGCTATGGATTATGAAGGGTGTTAGTTATATTGTATGCATGTTTTTAGTTAATTATTCGAACCATGAATCTGATGAGTATGCTAATAGTTCAAACCAAAAATCTGATGATGCCTACAAAAAACCGTTAACTCGTGTCTATTGTTTAATAGATTATTATTATTTAGAAGCTTAATTATGTGCAATTTCTCATGGAGGCATAAAGGGCATGTCCTGGGTATGACGATAAACTACATCCGACAGAAAGTCTCATCAGGAGATTGGAGGATTTGTGGAGTGTGGAACCACCTTTTAATTGCGTTTGTTCCCTGACCTGGGGTGGTAGCACCTGAGGGTCCCAGCTATGGGCAATTAGTGTCAAGCTGACCAAGCTCTTTAGTGTTATAGAACATGATTGGTCTAGGAGATGGAAAACTCTTACACGAACAGCCTGAGGTATATTGTCTGCTTCGTCTGTGGCATTTATTTGCACTGACTATTTGTATCAATAGTTCCGAAAAGTGTGGATGGTTCTGCACAAGCCTTCACCACTTTAATCAAATCACTTGTGTGGGTTTTCTGGTGGTTTACCTTGATTCGTTCTTATCTACAATACCTAAGATCCTAATGTACAGCCAGTTAGATCAGGGCTACAGAAATGTAGGATGCCCATGGCTAAAATACAAAAAGCTGAAAAGCAACTTGTTAACACGTAACACTCTTGAGCGCTCAGCCTTGGAGCAGGTAGGATGAAGATCAACATGTTTTAGTGGACTCAGCAGTTTTTAATTTGCTAGTCTGAATCATCTTCAAGATGTGAGAGCAAGATCTAAAAGGTCAGCCAATCTAACAGTGATCTCATCTCCCAATCCTCACTCTTGCTCCATATGTGGCCTCCTTTGTAAATCACTAATGGGTCTTAAGTTCCATTTAAGATTATCACACAAAATTTCATAACTGAATCAACTAAGCTGTCAGATCTTCATACGTTGAAACCAACATGAGAGTCCATTATGTATATATATATATATATATATATATATATATATATATATATATATACAATGCTTTGAAAAAGTAAATGACTCCCTCAGATAATATGTAAAATAATTGTCTTTTTTTTTGCAGATAATCAACAAATCTAATTAACCTATATATTTATTCAGAAAAACCTTTATTAGATAAATTACAAAGATGTTTACAAGCTGGAATAAAAATATTAGTTAAAAATTAAGACATGCAAAAGGTAAGTGAACCTATTTTTATATTTTTTGTTTTACATGTTTGCCAGTGCAAATAATTAATTTTTTGTGCCCATTAAAAATCAAAATGACACATCTTCATTTTTTGGTAATCTGTGTATATGGCAGTCAAACAATATAACTTATTGTGTATGCATAAGTGTGCAGTTAGAGACTAAATTTAAAAAAAAAATATATGCAAATATCAAAAGAACTTCCTGAAGCTTTAAAAAATCATAGTTGAAACATATAATGATGGAGAAGGCTACAAAAAGATGTCAAAATACGCTTTGGTATGATGTAATCGCAATCAAGAAGTGGACATCCACAAAATTAACTGCAAGAGCAAGTAGACATCTAGTTCAGCAAGCCCAGGCAAATCCTGCAGTGATCTTTGCAGTCTCCAATGCTCACTGGTCAATGTTAGAATCAATGTGCATACATCTATAATGTGTCAAAATCTGAACAATACTGATATTCATGGCAGAATGCTTAGAAAAAGCCATTGCTTATGAAATAGGACAAGAATACTCATCTCAACTATGCCAAAGCTCATATTAATAAGCTACAAACATTCTGGTAAAAGGTTTTATGGTCAGATGAGACCAAACTAGAGCTTTTTGGGAAAAACAATAGGTAGTATATCTGGCGAGCTACTAATATGGCTTTTGAAGAGACAAATTTGATGCCAGCCATTAAATATGGTGGTGACAGCATCATGATTTGGGGGTACTTTGCTGTGCAGCTGAAACAGGCAAAATAGTATGCATTGATAGCACAATGAACTCTGCAAGACACCAAACAATTTTGAACAAAAGTATCTTGTCCTCAGTTGAAAAGTTGGGTTTAGGTTGGGGCTGGAACTTCCAAAAGAAGCATCAAAGCAAATCCACAAAAAATGGTTTTGTAAAAAGAAATTTCAATTCTTAGAAGAACCTAGTCTGTCCTGATCTAAACCCAATTGGAAATCTGTGATTCAAGTGAAAAAAGGCAGTGCATGCAAGAAATCCAGGTAAAATCAAGCAATTATGAGGTTTTACCAAGAAGAATGGTCAAAAATCAGCACTCACTACTGCCAGAAATTTCTTAAAAATTATAGAAATAGACTGGTTGACATTGTAACCTCAAAAGGAGCAGTCACCAAATATTAAATGTAAGGGTTCACTTACTTTTACACATCTTAATTTTTAATTAATATTTTTATTCCAGCTTGATAAAAAATTTTGAAAGTGGTTGTAATTCATTTAAATAAAGGTTTTTCCTAATTAATATACACTTTAATTAAGATTTGTTGATCATCTGGAAAAAGAGACAATTTTTGGAAATATTATCATAGAGGTTCACTTACTTTTGAAAATAATTAAAACATATTTGTTGTCAATTTCAAATATTGTTCAAACAAATCAGCCTATTGTGTTAAATATGAAAAAGTGGATAAATAATTTGAATTTAAAATAAATCTTTTAACTTAATGCAAAATTACATGGACATGCTATCATATTTTATTGCAATTTTATATTTAAATATGAATAGGGAAAGTAATTAATAATTGCAAAAATGTTCTTTTAAATGTACAACTTGACAACACTTGTTTTGTATGGAGGCCATTTCCAAGGTTAAATGTAGAATTTCAAGTGATAAAGATGTTTCTTTTTCAGACTTCCTTCCTTGTATTTAAACACATGTTAAAATGAACCCACACAAGTTTTCAAAGGAACCATAATCTGAAGAGTTTATAACTGTGATACTCTTGAATTCAAATAATTCCTGAGTGAACTTAGCATTGTTGATTCCTGCTGGAACACAAAATTCCTTCCATAATAAAATTCAATGCAACTGTGATTATCAGTCAAAGAAGTAACTTTCTTTCTGTTAAAAACATATTGGTGTTTAATTCACTGCAAACTTGCTGGACCTTTCTTGCAATTTTTTTAAGATCAACTTTATTTGAGAGTCTTGTACATTGACTGATTTGTTTTCTATAGCTTATAAAATAATTTTAGAGTGTAAGAATTTTTTATGATAATAATGGTCTAGTGATACAAGTCTTACTAATTAACCCATAACTGGGGAGAAGAAGAAGGGTACTTGCATGTAAAGGACAATAACAAACAAAATGGGAATTGGAATTCAACTCTCTGATTAACTATTCTGAGCCCTTATACATTTTTACCGCCTACACATGCAAGCTTATACATTTTTACCGCCTACACATGCAAGCTTATACATTTTTACCGCCTCCACATGCAAGCTTATACATTTTTACCGCCTACACATGCAAGCTTACAGCACCTCGTTTTCCCAAGGGTCACTCATCTAGGTACTGACCAGGCTTGAAGTTATTTAATTTTAGTGATCATACGGGAACTGGTGTTTCCACATGATATGGTCATAAGCAATGGTTATCTTCTGATGCCTTTTCAAGGCAATAATGGTCTGAAGAGATCAATTTTGGTGGTCATTTCTTCTATGTGCCATGTCCCTTCAGGACGTAGAGGATCATGGTTTTCCACAACTTTCTATCCTTTGTAGTGCTTGGCAATTTTGGGACTGTCTTTCCAAGTTTCCAAAAAATCAGTAATGGCACTTCTACATCAGTCCAGCTTTTGCAGAGCAAATGCTATTTTTGCATCAACCAAAATTTACATCATTTTCTTCTTTCTTAAGGTTTGTTCCTGTCAGAATCTTCAAAAGGTAAACAATATGCAGTTTGTGTGCAGTATTCAAATGACAACTGGCAACTTCTAGTATAACTTCAAATAGATTTATATCAATAGAAAGTTCTACATAAATTTTGGAAAATATCTGTAATATGTTCAATAAACACAAAGATATACATATATAAACTACAGTTCAAAAGTTTGAGGCCACCACTGGTAATTTTTTAAATTGGCTCAAAAAGTAGTTGTTTTGTACTTTAAATAAGAGAAAAATATTAAACATGTCTAAAAACAAGTGCAACATGATATTTTATTAGAAATTTTATTATGACAAAAATAAAAAAAAAAATTTTATGATTAAATTTTGCTCTCATCAAAATATCCTTCTTTGGCCTTGATTACTGCAGCAAAAGTTTTTGGCATTCATTACAAAAATCACTCAAAATATAAGTTTGATAACTGATTCCATTCTTTTTTCAAAGACTCTAAGAGCTCTTTTTAATTGTTTTTTTTATTCTTCTGTCAAGTTCATTCCATGCTAATTCTGGGAGTGGCTTCAAACGTTTAAACTGTAGTGTATATATATATATATATATATATATATATATATATATATATATATATATATATATATATATATACACACACATATATATATATACACACACACACACACACACATATATATATATATATATATATATATATATATATATATATACAAGAGGTTCTGAAAAGTTCTCTGACTGAGAAAGCAACGGTTAAAAGAAACATATGATGTTTGATCATTTGGTCATTTTAGGAAGTGAGTTAGACTGACACTTTTTCAGCATCTTCACACATATTTTGTTATACAATACCATATCAATGTTTAGGGAACAAATTTTTTTTTCTTGTCATTCTAGAAACATCCAACATACATTTGTTTATGTAAAATATTTTCATATTGAGATTATATATAAACCATAACTACAAAAATTTTATGGATGTATTTATTTAACACTATCAGTAATATGAAATTAGAAAATTAAAAACCAAATAAGATTTTAATTAAAATAATAATTAAATTAAAATAACAGCTGCATATTTCTGGCTGGAGAAGTTGATTAAAATATTCAGTTTAAGCTTTATCTTTGCATTTTCTGTATATCCCTTCATTTATCTTCCATATTAGCTTTCTTCAAATAAAGTTTCTCCTGCAGATGTTTTCAATTGGATTTGGGTTTAAGATTCTGGCTAGCCATTTTATCACTGATACTTCTGAAAAACCTTCTTTTTATTAACGTTCTTTGCCTTTTCAGAAGCTGCATAATCCTACATCAATATATTAATCTGCCTCTTAGCCTAGTAAATTTATCAGCTACCATTCTGATAGTCTGTGTACATCTGTTCTGATATTATCATTTAAACAAATTAATATTAACTCAATTAACTTGAATTTCTTAAACAAAGCATTGTTATTATCAGTCATTTCTAACTAGTATTTATTTCATTTTATTAATTTTTATATGTTTCATCAAAAAATTTACACGACATAATATTATTGCTAAAATTGTCTGTTAGAAAGTGATGTAATGGAATAAACTGTCACCCCCATAAGTGACTACACTATAGGTAGTAACTGCCTATAAGTATCTGTAAGTCAACAACAGACTACAGAGTCTCGCTGGGATCTGTTGAGTACGACTCAGACTTATGCACGAATTACCAACCTTCCAATAGTAGCACTCATACTGGATTGACTTGTGATGACCTTGGGCATAACTGTTACCTTTATTCTTATTATACTGGTTTTTACAATAAACCTTTACTTATTTTATCCATCTTGTTTTTCAAGTATATATTCCTATTAGCATGGAATATAACAGAAAGTAAAAGGAGCTCTATCTGCACTTAAGAAAATATCAAGTTACATTTTAAATATAGTTGTTTTTTTTGTTTTTGTTTTAATCATTTCACCCCAAGCAAAGCAAAATAGCCACTAAGACACAAGGAGTCTGAAAGAATAAGAAAAAAGAGAAAAATTATTATGAAGCAAGACCATTAAAAGAAGACAAATCAAAATATGGCTGGAAAGCATGGAGCTGGAAGAGAGTTACACAAGCAAGAGAAGAACCTATTAGCATAAAACTTAGAGTTGCATCTAGCCAATTCAACTGTAAATCTATGAGACATTGTTACCACTAGTACTTCATTTAAATTCAAGAAGACTAAGTACCATAACAGAAAGCACATCAGAACAATTACCATGAAAGTATTTATAGAAAAGGCACACAGAAGATGTTATGGCAGTGTGAAAATGATTGAAACTGAGAATCATTGCAGATTCTTCTTTGGATCTCATCAAGAATCTCTAAATATATAGCAGGAACATCAACCCATATTCAAAGCAAGAACAAATGGTAAACTAGCACAAGAGAGCTATTAGAGAAATAAATCATATATGTTTGCAGCCTGGCTGATAGGATTTATAAAAATAAACATTTTTATTTTTATTTACTCTAAGCATTGCATATAGAGTGAACAAACAAATTCTGGTAGAAGAAAAAATTAAACACTAATTACAATTTTAACACCTACTTCATTTAAACACAGTATATATAGGCAAAGGTTTTGTTTTTTTTTGCCAATGCCCACTGACTTAACTGCTATTCCCTCACGTATTTATCTATTTTCTGATTTTTGTTATCATGACAATATTTCAGTTGTTGTTGTATTCTTCAGCCTTTTCAGATGTCTGTCAATCTGGCTAACCTTCTCTGAATTAAAAACTAGATCCTTTATTTAATCTACAACTAGAGGCTAAAACAGTCAA
The DNA here is from genome assembly GCA_903632075.3 of Acanthosepion pharaonis. Lineage (NCBI taxonomy): Eukaryota > Metazoa > Mollusca > Cephalopoda > Sepiida > Sepiidae > Acanthosepion > Acanthosepion pharaonis. The sequence continues at coordinate 341,693 of CAHIKZ030004340.1, read as the reverse complement.
AATGCTATAATAATAACAAAGATGAGAATATTAGTCCAAGTGTAAATAAAGTAAATAATGACAATTCCACATTCCAGAGATTCAGACAGAAATGAAGTTTCTGCTCAAAATAATAAATATTTCTGGCGTCAGTTAAAAGAATATGATAAATAAAAAAAACTTTGATCTAAAATTGAAGCTGTGAAATTTTGGTCCTCAATCTGTAAAGCTGTGCATTGAAAATAAAGAAAAAAATTATTATAATGCTTACATCATTATGTACACAATGTAATTTTATTTACAAAAATCATGATACTAGTTTTCAATACTTCATCTAATGAATCAAGTGATAAATAAACAAAGTTAGATGGCAGATTGGACATTGGAAAAGAAAGGAAATGAGCTATATAGCAAATGGGAATGACACCAACATGTTACATTTTTGTTGGCAAACTCTTAAGATAGTGCTGCAGATTGATAGGATCCCAAAAAGTATAAAAATGTTAGTTGAAAACATGCCAGAAGCCTGTTCATTATTTCTGACCCATGCTGCTTACTTTAATGATTGAAGAAAGATAGCCTAAGAATGACTTTTCAGCAATAAAGATAGACCAATATAGAACGAGAGGAAAAAAAAAAGGACAAAATTAATAATCTTTGTATATGAACATATAGCCTCTGTCAAGGTTGTTTATGGATGAAGCAGTGTTTTGCAATAACTGCCTGGGTATGAGAGATAGTTGTTAGTGGGTAATTTTCCCAAATGTTCATTGAGCCATTAATTTCTTTGCCAGGAATTGTGACATGCCAGTGATAAGAGATTTTTTCAAGATATCTGATTTCAGAATATAGTAAAAGATAAAGAATGAAAGAACAGTATGACTAACACTTAATATTTAGAGATTCTTGATAAAATAAAAATAAGAATTTGCAATGTTAATGGGCCTGACCTGGCATCTTGGCTTCAGTCATTTTCCTACCATGGTAATATAGCTTGTGTTGATTAAAAAAAAGTGTAAATTTCAAGAAATCTAATTTTGAAATACTCAGAAATATAAAAATAATAATCAACACACACACACACACACACACACACACACCCCCACACACCCCACACATGCATGCACATATATATTTATATATATATATATATATATTATTATTGTTTTTTTAAAAATATATTATCATCGCAACAACAATATTCCCATGTTTCAAAACTGAAACTTCAATTCAAATTCAATTATAAAAACTAAACTTAACTATTATTTTTGATTCTATAACAATAATTTGGAGATCTTATTAAAATCAATGACAGCAAAACAAAGATACAAGACTAAGAAAAATAAATAAATTAGAAACAAAAATAAACTTATGAAAGTCATCCAAGTTTTAAATAGGTCATTATTTAAATATCTAAACACAAGTTCCTAAACTTACCTCCCTAAGCAGTCTTTTAAGTATTCTTAAGGTCAACATTTCCAACATAACCAAATCCCAGCCTCCTTAAATTCATTTCCTTACTTTTAACATTTGCCATTAATCAACTGCTTATCACTGTAACTTGAATCTTCTCAACAAACACCCAAAAACTTAATGAATTCATACATACATACACACATACATGCATACATACATACTTATATTTTGGTATATGTTAATATCTTCTTCTTTTATGTGCCAGCTCCATTCAGGGTATAGAAGATCATTCCCTCCACATCTTCCCTCTACATCTTCCTACCCCTTGTAACTCTTAATAAGTTTTTTCTTTTCATTTTTTTTCCCAAACCTTGTTCTACCATCCATTTACTCAAGCTCATCAAGTATATTACATGCTGCTTTCCTCTGTCTTGCTTTCCCTCAATTTGTTCTGTGAGTTTCAAGTTTGCCAAGCCTTTCTTCCTTATCAAATTTCAACTGCCTGTTTCTGATATTAAGTATAAATTTCCTTTTTGTTTCCATTCTCTCCAAAACCTCATTGTTGTTCACATTTTTGGTCCATGGTATCCTCAGCATCTTTCTGTGGAATCACATTTCTGTTGTTTCAAGTCTCTTCCTCATCTTTGAGAAGATTGTCTAGCATTTGCTGCCATACAGAAGGACAGATATCACATAAATACTCTTGAAAAAAGGTAATTTGGGGTATAGACTTTATTTGCATTTTTATTGCAAGCTGTCAAAGGTTCCAGAAATTGTGGCCATTTGACATTTCAGATGGTTTAAAAAAAAACTATCTTCAAGATGAAAACAACAAATTTGCAAATCTTATTAAAAAATCACCACAAACTTGAAAAACTAATTATTAAAATCTTTTTGTATGTGTTGTTCTTGCAACAAACAGCAATATTTCTAGCAGGTATTATTTGGAAGATCAGCAACTTATACAGAGAAATGTACTCCACTAAGTCACTGCAGAGGCAGCTTAGCATAAAATGAAGAATTGATTGTTAAAAATTCTGAAATTCCCTTGCAACAAGCAAATGAATAAGAGCAAATAAAGTGTTAGTGGAAGATTACTGAATGTTACCAAATACATGAGGAAGGCTGGTGGTTATAATCTGGAAGAAGTTCTAAGTATTCTCTTCAGAAATTTGGAATTAAAAATAAAAAGAATAAAGAATGGTAAAGATAATAAACTTGATGTCATTTGGTCTTTAGAAAAATAATGTATTGCGCAATCATCTGATTAATAATAATAATGATAATGCTAATAATCACTTGCAACTGCATGCATCATCCCAAAATTGATGTTGATTGTCTGTATGTGCCCAGATTCAAAGTAGGCAGAGGATTAGTTCAACTAGAATTGTCTTACAAATCTACAACAATTGGCCTTCAAAGATACCTGGAAACTATAGAAGACTAGATGATGATATGTGCCAAAGAACATGAAAGTAGTCAGCAACTTTATTCTGTAATAAAGGAACAAACAAGTTCAAAATGGGGTTTCAAATGGGTACAGAAATACAAGTAAGGCACTGACTGAAGCTGCAAAATACAAATGCATCTGAACAGATACAGAAACAATGGACAGATAAAAGGCTTCATGATTAATACTCTGCCTGTGCTAAACAAGCTGATGTAGACAAACCCCATACCCATCAGTGGCTATGTAGCGCAGGGTTAAAAGCTGAAACTAGATTTGTTTGTCACTTCCCTGAGCATCTCTCTTCATGAGCAAGGGAAGTGGGAGTGCACCTTGTGGTGATTGGGTAGGTAATTTTCTTTTTATTTGAAGGTCACTTTAGAATCCCATCTAGATACTTGGGAATATCCTCAGTCTTGGTTACCTCAAATGAAGGTATTTCTAACTGGGCCTCCACTTATGTACTGCTTTTATCAAAACCTGTTACCATCTAACACACATTTAGCTGGTATATTCTTATTAGAATGGTTACTATAATGATGATATTGGTATATGCATATTTTTCCGCACCTCCAAATGGTTAATTTAATAATGTCACTATTAGAGGGGCATAAGAGTGTCCTTATGAGCACAGCTAACAATCTCACAAAAACTGTCTCAATGAAACATGCTTAATAAGTTTCTAAGAAAACATTTCTTTCCTTCAGGTTTCAGGTAAGAGACTTAGTAATGGATTGTATCAAATAGCAAATCTGGAAAACTGACTTATATACATATTTAAAATGCAATTTGTATTCATACATAGCTTCCCTCTGTCTTTTCTATAAATATTTTCATGCCAACTGCTCTGGCAAGCTTTTTTCCCTGGTGTTCCAACTACATAAATATAAGAGTGCTACTGGATTGGCCTCTAGGTCCCACCTGTTTACTGCTCAAATAGTTAAATGCAACCACCAATTCTACTCCAAAAGTTTCTTTTCTCACACTCACCACCCATGGAACTCCCTTCCGTTTACTTGCTTATCTCATAACTACAATCTTCAAAAATTTAAATGCAACATCAATCGCCATCTTCTATCATCTTGAATCCCATTCATCTTTTGTCCTTTCCTCAGTCCTCCCTATACACAGTCTTTTCACTCACTTTCACTCCCTGTAATCCCCCTGCATACTAGTCATATCTCCGCCTTGTTTGGGGTGAAATCATTAAAAAAAAACAATTTTTTTAATCATTTCACCACAGTCAAGGCAATAAAGCCACTAAGAAGCTAGGGGTTTACTGAGCTTGAGAGAATATGAGAATATGAGATAAAGAAAACAATAAAAGAACAGGAATTAAGAAGACAGAAGATAACTATTGACATTGCACTTAACTTTTTGCAGATTAAAGTTGACCTGACATCAAGAAGCTGGAAGAGAGTTCCACAAGCCAAAAATATGAGAGGAGATATTTCAATTGCAAAATGATGAAACCTTGATGCCAATCTAGTACTGCACTTAAATTCCTAAATTCTAGGTACTAAAGAGGAAAGTTCATCAAAATAATTACCAGGAAGGTATTTGTAGAAAAGATACAGAGAAGCTATGTTATGGCAGTGGGAAAATGTCTGAAGCCAAGATGTCAGGTCAGGTTCAATAACATTGCAAACTTGTCTTTGTATTTTATCAAGAATCTCTAAATGCATGTTATAGACAAGCGTATGGTTGCAAGAAAGAAATATGACAACAGTAGAAATAGATTTACGTGGTTTATTTCAACAGGAACGTGAGGGTTTGGGACAGCTTCCTTGTGGTAAAGTTCATAAGCCGGCTTCGGATCTAGGTCGATCTCTCAATAGTAGTTCACACATGTTGACAGTGGTTGATGCTCCCCTGTTGACAGCTGCTGACCGCTTGGCCTGACTGTGACAGGTCTCTTCCCTGGCCTCCTGTTGACTGCCTGTTGAACTTCCGTGTGACCCCTTTTATAGCATTTTTTTATGGCTTAACAGGCTCGAAAAACAAAGTGAGTATAATTAGGAGGGAAGCATTTTTATTGGACGAAAAATAGAACACTTTAATTATTATTTTATTTTTCAACCAGAACTCGTGTGTCGGGAACATTTGTAAACAAAGATAATGGTTGTTTTGTGACGGGGCTTTGTCCCGTTCACATCCGGCTCTCGCTCTTGTGTATTTGCCTGTAAATCAGCCGAGATATGTTTTATTTTATTTTATAACATGCACTTGTAAGAACTTGGCAAAGGATTATGTCAGAACAGTAACTCAGGAAAACTGGAACAAATAATAATATGTATATTTAAAATATAATTTGTATTCATATATATCTATAAGTTGACCATAGCATGTTTCCACAAAGTGCACAGATACTAGATTATAACACTAGGTTGAGCACACACACGCACGCACATATACAGGGTGAGGCAAAAGTCATGCACCATAAGGATAATTTATTAAAAGTATAATTACACATGAAAATTTTATTTACTGGTTATTTAATTGTTATATATGCTGTTCAAAATGTCCCCCTCCCTTTTCAAAATACATTTCAATTTTGTGCATGCATGATTCATTAACACGTTGGAGAGTTTCTTCTGCCATTTTACTGCATTCATATTTAATTCTTTCTTGGGCACATCTGATAAAACAACTGATTTCAAATGGCCCCACAAAAATATCCATGGGTGTGAGGTCTGTTGACCTTAGTGGCAATTCAGCAGGACCTCTTCAAACTACTGATTTGTTAGAGAATTCATTTAGAAAGACATGCACAGTCAAAGTAGAATATTGTGACGCTTCAGCTTGATGAAAGAACATGTTTCAGCAGTGACATTACCATCAAAGAAGTAAGGAACGATTAACTGATCTTCCCATATTCCAGCACATACCATAATTCTAGGATCATTTTGCATGTGGATATCTTGCATCCATCTACTGTTATTATCAGACCAATAGCAACAGTTGTGTCTATTGACATGCCTACTTCGATAAAACATGCCTCATCACTGAAGAATATAGGAAGAACGCTGTTTTTTAAAAACCACTTGCAAAACTCTTTTCATCAATTGACGTTGTCCACGTGCAAATCCTGCACCAGAGAATACAGAAGATAGACCTTTGGCTAACACCTGTCTTTTGATTTAACTTCCTCGCCAATTCTTAGGGACTGTTTTTAAGAGTTGCTAAAACATCTGCTGTTAATATTGGATCAGTTGCACTTTTTGAGTGATCAGTGAGACTACTAGTTTCTTTAAAATGATTAAATTGACATCCAACAATAGACTTGGAATAGAATGGGAAGTCAGTATGGATTCTGCCTGTTGAATTCCTCTGCAACAGATCTGTGTGTAGTACCTGCTTCCCCCCACCCCCCACCATATATAAACACCAGGGTAACTCCTTCATCCTTTGTTAGTTTTTCAGTCATCTTACTTTGGCAAAATTGTTTTGGCAAAATAAGAAAATATCAAAACAAATTAGACATTTAAAACAGGATTAATTAATTAACCCCTATGTTGTGCAACTTTTGCCTCACCCTGCATATATGCGTATGTAAAATTTCAGATATAACTAAAAATATGTCTGTGAAGAGACAATATAAATAACAAAGACAAAAGGAAAACTTACCTTAGACAACACATTTCATCCTACAATTGACTTTATCACAGTAAATTTGCCTTGAAAAAGTCCATTGGAAGATGAAACACGTCAGTTAAGTTTTCCTTGCATCTTTATTATTCATATATATATATATATATATATATATATATATATATGTTAACAGTATGAAAATAGCGTTCTCTAAATTCTTCCAGTTGCTAAAGACATTTTGTTTTCTTATTATTAGTTACTTTGTTTTATAAATTCATTTAATTTTTTTGCCTTGAAAAAGTCTACATTGGATGAAACACGTCAGCTACCATTACAGTTTTCCTATTGTCTTTTACATTTATAAATGTGTGTGTGTGTGTGTGTGTGCGCGTGTGTTTAGAGAGAGAGAAAGAGAGAGAAGTTGTGTTGGAAAGTTCTCAGGATGACATACTTGTCAAACAAATGAATAAACAGATTTTTTAGAATCTCTTCTTGGTTAGGCTAAGAACATTTCAGCATCCTCTTGTATATCCAGTGATATATGCCTATATAAGTCTATGTGTGTGCATAGATACCTTATCCTCATAATCTTCATTTCCTATCACACATCTCCTTCATCATAAATATTTTAACAGTAACCCTTTACCTTTTGTGGCTCTCAAGTTTTGTTATGGCTGAATTTCAGTATTACAAAATAAAAACACACGCACATATATATATATATATATATATATATATATATATATATATATATATATATATATATATATATATGTATGTAAATTTATAATATGCATAATTACAGGCATTTATACCCATGTATGCTCACCCCCCAGGGGGTTGTTTTTTTGTATTTAAATTATTCATTTTTGAAGAGAGAAAGTTGCTAGGGTGCATGTATGTGTTTTTATGCATATATGTGCTGGTATAAATGCATAAAAAGAAGAGACCTCACACTCTCACTGCTTTTATTAACACACATACAAACATACACTTTTTCTGTCTGCTATACAAGTACTTGCATGCACATACACACACACATACACACATGACTTCTTCAAATCACAATCATACAAATGCTCATACAAGCAGATGAATTCATTTTGTTTTATAAAAATTCCCAAGTTTTAATTAGGAAACTAAACTTTAAGTTAAAATACTTAAATTATCTTTTAAAGAAATTATTTTTCTCCTTGTGAAGCTGAACTTTTAGTCCCACAAGAATAATTGCTCAACAATATTTTTCATTGAATTTGCATTTTTTAACATTACTAATAAAGTTTGAATGCTTGAAGGTATAATTCACTATCACAGCATTGGGCTGTCAACTGAGAGGTGCATCATTCCATTTCAACAACATGAAAATAGTGTATCATTTTAATAAAAAAATAAATTCAAAAGGTTTATTTTTGTTTTGATTTTTTTTTTTTTTTTTTTTGGTGGTGATCTCTGACTTTTATTGCAAAGAAAGCAGAATTAATAAGGAATAAAAAGTGGAAATAATTTAGCAATGGAATGATAATACAAAAATTTTTTTTCTTTCTTATTTTTTTTATTTCAGAAGGTTTAAAAATCTAAATTCAACTCGGATTTTTCCCTGCACAAACTTTTAACCAATTATTTATTTCCAGATTCTTTCCTCCTATTCCTATTTCCTGCAATTCTTTGTTCAAAGAGATCACAACAACATTTGAACAATGGCTGATAAAATGCTAAAATGCTTTAAAAGAAAATTTATTTAAGTTAACTCAAGGAAAAAAGGCAGACAAAAGATTTTATTTGTTAAACAAAGAAAACATCTTGGCTTTAAAAAAGGAAAAGCCAAATTACTACAGTAATATCTAGAAAAGAAAGTTGATATATTCCTAAAAACATATAAAACAGACAAATATTTGAACACATTTAAAATTGATTTGGCATATGACCTTAAAAACAATCAAAATAAGTTTGCTTTTTTATTGACAAAAAGATATTCTTTATCAGTCAACTTTTAAAAAATGGTGATTATAACTTCAGTAAACAAACTTTTCAGTTAACAAAATTCTATGAAAATCAAGAAAATATGGTTTTAATATTTCAGTGTTTAATTGCCTTCATTTTAGTGATTGATTAGAAAGCGTTCCATTTTACTGAATTCAAATTTTGAATATTTTCCAACCATTTAATTTAATTCTCATGTAATGGTTTACTGGTTAAGTGTTACAATCTTTATTTGGGTTCATTCACACTAATCTTATCATCTGTCTTTATTTCTGAGATGAGGCTACTGTATTTATTTACATTATTTACATTGTTCAGCCTGTTATCCTCATCTTTATTGTCACATTCACAACATTTCGTCTGTTGTATGTTCTAGCCTTCCTCTGGTGATATTTGTGTGAATTTCAAACTGAGCCCAGAATAGTCAATCTGTATGTTGGCGTTTCTGAAAATTGGTTCAATGATATTTGTGTAGATGTCCTTCTCATCTTTATTTCCTGAAATGGGCTGACATAACCTTCTCATTCCTGGTTCACTCAATAAATTCACTGAGAACGTGTTTTATATCCAAAAAGAATTTGCTGGATTCAGGTAGGAATAAAAGCAACAGAAGACAGCCGCATTTGAAGAAAATCCAATTTTTTCCACCAGGTTCTAAAGCACAGCAAATCAACTGGCACAGACTTTGCAGTAGTTATGTCAATTTCCAGAACATCTATGGTGTGCACATTGTACACCGATATGTAAAGGAACAAAATAAAGGTAATGCCTTTTGCATTGGAATTGCAATTCTCATGTATGAACTACAGAGCAACCACAAACTGTGGGAAAAGAACTTGTCCTTTGCCAATACTTGTCACAATATTTGCAAGTGGTGGGTGGAGGAAATGGAACAGACTCTCAGCAACTTTACTGAGCAACCTAGGAATGGGGAGGTTATATGTCATTCCATTTCAGAAAATAAACATGGAAAGAATGTCTACACAAACATCATTGAACCAATCTTCAGAAACGCCAACATACAGATTGAGTATTCTGTGTTCAATTTGAAATTCAAACCAATATCCACTGAAGAAGACTGAATTGTAACAACAGCTGAAACATTGTGAGTATGACAATAGAGATGAGGATAACAGAATGAACAAATAGTGTAATGTTACAATCTTTGTTATTTTGAATCACAATGTTTTGTATGTTGTACATTCAGATCTTCCTTGTTTTTTGGAATACCATGAAATATAAAATTCCCCTCCAAGATATGATGTCTTGTGCCTGTGGGCCACTTATAGCTACTCTAACTGATTGTTTACCACTATTTATATGGGCTTACACCCACATTACATTGAATCACCAGTTCCTATATGATCCCCAAAGTTAAGCAATGTCGAGCTTGGTCAGTAACTAGATGAGAGACAGCTTAGTAATACCAGGTGTTGTAAGTTTGGAGTGGTGTAATGGAGAATAGCTCAAAATTACTAATCAAAGAGCCAAGTTCCAATTCCTGTTGGGTTTGTTATATTCATTTATGCACAAATACCCTTATGGAAGGTATGAATCCACCTCTTCCCTCCTCAGCTATGAGTTAATTAGTAAGACTTATATCACTAAACCATTATTATCTCCCTCCAAAAATCTTTACATTCTAAAAATATTTTCTGGCTTTAAATAACCTGCAATGGGTTGGTAATTCATAGAAAATGAATGAATCAATCAATCAAGTTCCTTGAGGTTATCTGCTCAGTAGTACTTGGTTTGTGTTTGTTAGAATTTGCTACATTTTATTTAATCTATGGGGTAGATTGTTTTTCTTCCACTGCCCATGTCTAGAGATATCTCTTGTTTAGTTCTTATTTTTAGTACTGCTCAGTTGTTGCTCCTCCCCTTTACTGAGTACACATTGCCTAATCCAGGGTTTGAACTCACAATTACTATGTCACCAAATACATGAACCAATGCTCTAATTCTCTAGATAACTGAGCCTGTCATTAAACTCATGACCTTTCAATGAACTGGGCGAATTTCAACAGTGTTTCTATTTTGGTGGTCATAACTTTGGACTCCTAAATCTTCTGATTAGAGCTTCCTAAATGATATCTCTGTTTGGTCAGAATGTGTACTGGTTCCTTTAATTATGTGATTCTTTAATGCTGTTCTATGCTGATTATTTTAACTTTGAGGAAATCTGTTTAAAGGAAATCTCATTGGGAGACAATCAAAATCTTCAAATAATCTCTTCCTTCTTAGATTTATATTAATTCTTCCTTTTTTTAATACTATTGTTCAACCAATACAAGTTCCTAAGAGCCACTTAATTTAGAGGTTTACTGAAGAACGATGTACAAGGAGAAAATAAGAGGGGCATATTAAGAGAATATTTAAGATAGATAACAGTTGACCTTAGACTTGAAGAAATTAAGATTTTTATGATTGGAGAAGCATCATTTCAGGAATCTATTCCACAATATAAGGGTTTTGGGGAAGAAACTGCCTGAGTGAAATATCCTCCTTACCAATGGAATATAAAAAGTATGAGGATGAATCAGCTCTCCTGTGTATATGACATGGTGGAACCTAGCTGTGAAGGACTGGACAGGTGTAACTAAGGAAAGTATCTTGCCTGGATATCTGTCATGAAAATAATTTAGTTTATTATTTTTTTTATTTATTAATTTTAGGAAGTCAAGATTAACTTCCCTTTTCTTATTATAGAAAATAATAGATGATGATTTCAGCCATAAACCTCAAAGAAACTAACAACCATAAATTAATTGTTGATGATTACTGACAAATTCTATTGTTTATAACTTTATAGTCATTTAATTTCAAAATTTTGATCAAATCACTGAACATTTTCCTGTAGTTGATGTTTTTAACACAATGTTTCAGCCAATTCATTCTTTGACATTATTTTTTTTTGTAAAAAATTGTGACAGAAAATTAAGTCATTATTTATGAATGGAATCAGTCTATTTAGGCAGTGATAGCTTGATGCACCTTTCAAAAGTGAATAAGGTGGGATATATTAGTTTATCAAACAGGTAGACAAAGTGGGCTAGCAATGATTTAATCAGCATGTGTCATTCTTTGCTTACCAAAGAAGGAACTGAAGAACTTATTAATATATAGTTTGAAATTATCGGGATATATGAGTGACAATATAATTATCTGGACTTAGTTGGCTGAAGAAAATTAGGAAATTTTTACTTACAAATTCTATTTACATGAAGTTATTGATCATTAAGGAATTTATTAGTTTGCAGACTTCATTCACAAGTTTTACAGATTCTATACTTTGTATGTAAATGCATTTTTCATCAGCTGATAATATTGCATTCATCTTGTAGGTTTCATCAAAAATTATGGGAAGTAACATTGAATTTTTAACAAAGCTAAGCATATAAATACATCTATAAATACAGCATATAAATAAATACATCTATAAATACAGCATATAAATAAATAAGCATATAAATACATCTGGTTTGTGTGAGTACAAATATTCAAAAATGAGAAAATCCAGTGCATTACTATTTAAATTATCAAAATGACTCTGGTTGGTACCAAATTGTGGTTAGTGTGTCAAGTTGAAAAAAATTCAGATCCCGTTTTAAATATCATTGTTCAAATTCAGTTATATTTCTTTATTACAAATATGTAATGTATGGACAGATCTGCTGGGTGATAAAGCTAATAAATCTTTTGCTAAAAGCAGATATAAAAAAAAAGCTGATAACATTGATTCAGATGGAAAATGTTTTGAATGAAACTTATAAAAGTTTTGTTTAAAAAGTATTGTTCTTGTCTATTTACATCTTTTAATATTAATGAAGGCAGCAGAAACAGAATAATATATCTGAATAATATGTGATTTAATTTTCTCCTTAAGATCTAAAAATGTTCTGAGCTTTTCCTAAATTGGGATTCAGACAGTGATAAAGTGAGCTTATTATAGTAGTTGATCAGGTTTTATTCTGAATTGAGAGTTTGCATTTCTTGATGTTATAATACAAAAATATATAAAAATTATATATATATATATATATATATATATATATATATATATATATATATATATGTATGTATGTATATATATCATACAATAGAATTAAAAGATTAAATTAGGTGATGATCATTATAACCTTGTAAACTGGAATAATAATTTACAAGGATTTTCAAACCAGTCAACAGATGACAATTTATGGCAAATTATCCATTGACTGGTTTGAAAATCCTTGTAAATTATTATTTCAATTTACAAGGTGATAATGATTCCCACCTAATGTAATCTTAATTTCTGTTGTATGAAATATGTTGTTCTGTTTAATTAAAATGTTAAATATTAAGCTCTATGTGTGAATCAGTTTTAATATTTAATATTTTATATTGTATTAATAGGATTCACTTGGATTATATACCATGACCTGTATATATATATATATATATATATATATATATATATATATATATATATATATATATATAGTTAAGTTATGAAGAACTTGGTAATCCGTATGGGTAATCCCAAGGAGGATGAAATCCTGAGAGCTCAATGTAAATCCAGAGCTAATATTTTAAAGAAAAACAGACCACTTTAACATACCATTATAATAATTTATTTCACCAGAACCCTTTTAAAGGATGCCGGATCATCAGATAGCACTTCCAAAAATGAAATGAAGTGCTATCTGATGATCCAGCATCCTTAAAAGGGCTCTGTGAAATAAATTATTATAATGGTACTTTAAGGTGGTCTGTTTTTCTTTAATATATATATATATATATATATATATATATATATATATATATATATATAATATAAATATACAGCTTTATATATGATAGGATAAGAAACAAATAAGAAACATTTATAAATTCAATGTTTCACTTTTATTTAAGCTTCATCAGAAAATGAAATATGGAGAAGAAAAGAAAATTCTGGTATTTTTATTAATGTGTTGTTTGTCCTGCCAACCAGTGTCTGTATGCATAATTCATATCTGTACCCATTTTATTCAGATATTCATTAGTTTTCTTCTAATGTAATGGAGCAGTATCACCTTTTGAATGTCTTTGGTTTCTTCTTGAACCTTGACATTACATGTGCCTTCAAAATATCAATACATATCTGAATTGTCATTTAAAAGCATTTGGAACTTTCCATAGGTCAACCCTTACATATAATCTCAATTCTTTGCTCCATTTATCTAGTTTATCAAAGTACTGTATTCTTCAGTTAAAAGAATGGTTGAAAAACTGGTCTTCATATATTCTTTTATCTATTTCCTTTGATTTTCATTATGAATGTCTTTTCAATGAAGTGTCATGATTGGTCTCATATATTTTGTTATGACACTTGCACTTTTTGGCACTCCTTCATTGCCGCAATGCCTGATAATTTCATAACTTAATAAAGACAGTTCTTATATAACTTCTCTCTTGATATGAGACAAAAACTGGTAAAATAATGTATTACATTTTTTTTTTAATCAGTATCAGCCCCTGCAAGGAAATAAAGCCCCTAAAACACAAGGAGTTACAGTGTGTGGAGGAATTAGGTACAGAAACATTAATAATGAATGGAAAGAGAAAAGAGTAATCAGGAGGATAGTAGATAGCAATTCACATTGCATTTAATTTTTTGCAGATTAAAATTGGTTGGAAAGCATGGAGCCAGAAGGAAGTTCCACAAACAAGAAGTGTGAGAAAAGAAACTGTTTGTATAGAACTTATGGCTACATCTAGCCAGCTCAACTGTCAAGTGATGAGATCTCAATGCCAGTCTAGTATTGCGCTTAAATTCATGAATCTAGGTACCATGTGGAGGCATGGTGGAGTAATGGATAGCAGTTTGGATTCAGGAATCGGAGAGCACAGTTTGAATTATAGTTGAATCCATTACATGCCTGGGAAAGGTATGAATCCTCTTCTTCTTCCTCCCCCCCAGCTATGGATAAATAGCAAGATAGACCGGATTCTATAGCCTTGGATGGCAACTGGTCTACCACAGAAAGAAATGGCAACCTACTGCAGGAAAAAAGTCAGCCTCATCAGTCATTTATTGAAAGATACATGATCGCCTAAGCATGTATCACACATGGCACATAACTGACTGACTGACTGAGGTACAATAGTGAAGAGCAATATTTATTCTGTTATCTACAGAAATGTGGCACAAGGCCGAAAAGGGGATTGGGGAAAGGATGGTCTTCTTCTGTCTTAACTATAACTTAGCTAGCCACAAACACTGACCCAATCGTACGAAACAATATTCCTTACACCAAAACAACACATTCATACGTACCTTTCTTACTACAACCACCATAATACCTCTTTGACTCTATGAAAATACTAACTAGTCCCCATATTTACAATTTGATGTCTGTGGGAGGAGAGGGGAATAAAACAACAATAGTGAAGAGCTCATCCTAGTGATTACCATGAAAATATTTATAGAAAAGGTGTGGAAAGTCACCCTTATGGTGGTGGAAATTTGACTGATGCTGAGGTACCAGATCAGGACCTATAATATTGCTGATTGTTCTTTGGATCTTCTTGAGGAGCTCTAGGTAAATAGCAAGGGCACCAGACCATATGTGGCAGCAATATTCTAAGCATGAAGAAATGATAAACTTATAGATATGTAATATAGACTCTGGAAAGAAAAATTGTCTCACATGACACAGTGAACAGTGCAGATTTGCATTGGAGTGGACCAGGATCTTCAATGCACTTCACAATCTCTTTTTACAATTTCTATCATTGTTTTACATTTTGCAAAATCTGAAACCATTAAACATTTTCCACCAAATTAACCTTGCAAGTCATTTTAAAGCCTCAAACTCACAATACAGCTATTAGTTTGTAACATCAAAATTTAAGATATTTCACACAAATGGTTGCCATTTGTTTACATCTGTGCTGAGGAAACAGCTTTTGTCAGAGATTTCTTGGTTGTCATTATTCAGCAGATAAGCATTTAGGGGCCCAAAAGTATTTATTTCATATCAATAAAATATGAAGTAGGTTATAATGTGAGATACCATGCATATATAGATTTGTGTGTGTGTGTGTGTGTGTGTGTGTGTGTGGACAACAAAGTGATCTAAGAAAGGACATAGTGTTGTAAATGTCACTACTACTTTGTTTTACCCATGCTTTGGTATTTTGGAATTATGTATAGTTCTATATATGTAGAGTGTGTGCAGCCCAGGGCAGGGTGTGTGCTGCCCGGAGCAGCCATTAAGTTTACTATAAGTTTACTACCCATTCTCCTACCACCAGCCTCAGACAAAAATACAACATATTTCACAGTGACTCCATATATATATATATATATATATATATATATATATATATATATATATATATATATATATATATATATATATATATGTGTGTGTATATATTTTATATATATATATATATATGTATTGTGAAACCTGTGAATAGATCCAGAGTGCATTCTTTTAATGTTACAGCATATGCCTCTCTCTCTCTCTCTCTCTCTCTCTCTATATATATATATATATATATATATATATATATATATATATATATGAAGTCACTGTGCAATATGTTGTATTTTTTTGTTGAAGACTAGTGGTAGGAGGTGATATATATATATATAAACTCTTAACAGACTTAAAAGACACTTACTCTCAAATAAGTTTTTGTTTATGAAAACAAAGAAAGTAACTAAAATTTATAAGAAAACAACTAAGATGTGTCTCCCATACACAGCAGTACTGTGGCATTAAAAGAATGCATTGTGAATCTATTCGCAAGTTTGTCATTGTCAACAATGATAAAACAGCCCTGAATTCATCACTGGATAATGGTTATTGTTAAGCCAAGATAACAATCACTTAAATACAATATGCAATAGTTTACATATAAATGCAATAGTTTAAGTTACACAAAATCCAAAAAGTTCTTCAAATGTGAATAGTGAACTAACCACTTTTATTTCAATACAGCCTATACTGGCTTATACAACAAACCCAAAATCGCTGCCTAGGTTCAAATGGTAAAAATAGGATTAAAAGCATTCTCTCCACTGGATTGTGACATAAAGAGTTATTTACCTAGACTACTCCTAAGTTATAAAGCTATTCCATATGAAGTTAAAAGACAAAGCCCATCTGCATTGATGGGAAGACAAGTAAGTGCTCTGATTACTATATCATTGGCAATGGATGAAAAAGTGTGGTACAGAAAAGACAAGAATTCAAGTCCTGAAAAGGCAAATTTTGTGGTTCAAGAGGGATTTAACACATCTGTGTTAACAAAGGATGGACAGGGCATACTGGCTCATAAAGAACAATTTAGAATCACATGAGAACATGGAAAAGGAGGAGGAAAAGGAAGCAGAAAAACAGACGATGAAAGAAAGGATGAATGAATCCAATATTGAGAGTGATCAGGAAGACCACCAGAGATATGAAAGTGAAGAACAGGAGAGGGAGGAGAGAATAAGTGTATCCTGTAGTAGTGACAAACAATCTGGGAATGATAGTAATCAGGGATATCATGATGATTCAAATGAGGAGAATCAGTTAAGACTTAGATCTCCTATAAAAAGAAATAAAGAGACTCACTCTGAGAGATGGATTATGTCTCCCAGGGTTGTTCGAAGAAGTCAAAAATTAGCTAAAGATATAAAAAACCTCTTAGGTTCAGGGAGGTGTAGTGATATGTAAATTAAGTACTGTATAAAAGACAGTATTGCCATACTTACATCTGTCAAAGAGAATGCCTATCATAAAATATTCAAAAATGCGTAAATCAGTGCATTACAATTTACCTTCTCAATATGGCTCTGGTTGGTTCCATATTGTAGCTAGTGTGTCAAGCTGAATAAAATTCAGAATTGTTTTATGTATCATTGTTCACATTCAGTTATATTTATTTATTATGAACACACAATGTATGGACAGATCTGATAGGTGATAAAGCTTATAAATCTTTTGCTAAAAGCAGATATAAATAAAATCTGATAACACTAATTCAGATGGGAAAATGGACTTCATTTAGAAACTAGCTTTAAACATCAAAGGAATTAGACAAAAAAAATGAGTAGTCAATGAATTTAGAGATTTTCTCCCCTGGAACTGATGAATTTGTATTTGAGGACATTTAAATTGATTATTTTTGATATTATCAAAATAATATTATATATTATTGTCCTAGGTCAATGTCTTTTTTTATTTATATATTGACTGAAAATAAATTGCAACACCTTTAAAACAAATGCCATTAGGTAGTAAATATTCTGGTAAAATGTTTAGTCTTTAGCTGTCTTCTGACATAGTATTACTCATATTAGTGAACTACCTGTATTTAAGGTTTAGACAGTCAGCAATACTGCAATAGAATTCAGTGAAGTGAAAGATTTCTGTGCAAGTAGGTGTCATGTCAAGGAAACAGACATACATCACTTTTGTTTAATTAGATGCAAATTATTCATCTTCAAGCAGATGTCTCGACATTTTGGAGAATTCCTAAAAAATGTTGTATGTAATGAATTAGTAGTGCATCAATGTTGGCTAAAGTATTGATATAACACTGTAGACCAGGTTCTGGGTGGCCATATAATATAGACATTTGCCAAGAACATAAGAGCTCCAGTCATATTCTATCCACAATAGAGACCAAAAATAAATGTACCCTCAGTTCCTGCATATTAAAAAAGAAAACTGTAGAGAAACATTGTTGTTTAAATCAGCATTTTTTAACATGTACTCTAATGTGCCCTGAAAGGTAGCCACATGTGGCCCAAGTTAACAGAAAAGTAATTTGTGAATTAATGTTAAAAAATTTTTTATTTATATAAAATCTTTATTTTTAAAAGGCTAGAGACACCAAGCATAAGTCAAGTCTTTGTCATTTCAAATTAGATGCTAAATTCTTTAATCTTTAAGGAATGGATAATCCTTTTTTTTTTGTCTTACTCAAGGAAAAACATATAAGGTGTAACATTTAAAAAATTTCCAATCAAACATGTTTCATTGAAAACCACCATACTTAAATATACAATGTAGTGTCTTAAAAATAAATGCTTATTCCAGGAGACTTTTTTTATAAGTTTCATATTTCATGACTAATTTTTTCTTATTAAAATTTAAAGTGCACCCCAGAGTTTTAGTTATTCTACAAGTGCATCATGAAGTAAAAAAAAGTTGAGAAACCCTCAAGTGACATAACCTTTAACAATTATTATCTTATTAAGCCTTTATTTGGATCTTGTTTATTTTTACCAAAAATGATTTAAAAGAACATTTTTCAATGTCTAAGATAACAACATATTTTAAAAACTTTCAAAAGTATTTATAAAAGTTCCAAGGTTTTTCCAAAATATGACTTGTAATTAGATTTTTTTTGTAATTGATAATCTTTATTTTACCTAATATTTCTTAAAATCTTTTTTTCTGATGTTTACAGTTAATACACATATTAAAATTAATGTTCTCTCTAGGCTTTTTTTTTAAATTTTATATTTTTCCTTAGACTTTAAAAAAATTAAACATTCTTTTCATTGCTTTATTTTTTTTTATTGTTGTTTTTTTATTTTGTGCTTATTTTTTACTGCAGATTGTCATTATGTCTAAACCTGTGATTTTTTCCATTTTTGTTCCATAATTATCTCCCTTGTGTGCTAGTCTTATTGGGCACATCAGAGCAAGCTTCCATTGCAATATTGAATATGTAAATGAACACACTTCCACTTCACAGTCTTTATGTCTCTTTTGATGCAACAATCTCTTCATTTGCATTTTGTTTCCTGCAGCAGAATTGATTCCTGACTTTCTTAAATCCACTTCTTATGTATTTTTAATGATATCATCATCATCATCATTGTCATCATTGTTATCATCATTATCATCATCATCATTTCTAAGTTTTTCTTCTTTTTTATTATTTTTTTTTACTCTCCCTCTTCTCATTATTTCTATTTTTCTTCTTTTCCTGCTTTTTTTTTATTATTTATTCTTTTTCTCTTTCATTTGTTTCATTATTTCTAAGCTTTCTTTTCTTAACCTCAATACCTTTTCATTTTTATTCTTTATATTTTTTTCTTCTTCTTTTTTTTGGTCTTTTTCTGCTCTGTCATTATTCCTTTCTCAATTTTATTCTCTTTTTTCATATTCTCTTATTCCTTTATCATATTTCTTCCTTTTTTCCATCCTCTTTTAGTTTTTTCTTCTTTTCCTTTATCTACCACTCCTATTCATTTTTAGCCCTCAACTTTGTTTGTTTGTTTGTTTCTTTCTTTCTTTCTTTCTTTCTTTCTTTCTTTCTGTTTCTCTTTTCTTTTCTAATTTTCCTTTCCCTTCCCTTTACTCTTCAACCATTTTTTTTATGTTATGCTTCTCTTCATTTTTATCTTTTTGCTCTCTCAATCTTTTTTCTCAAAAATGCCCATCCAGACCAGATCAACAAACATGTTGGATTCCATTTTTCCCCATTTTAGGCTATTTTTCAAATCACTTATTCTGAGTTTCTTTCTCAACCAGCCAAATTAATGCTTGAGCCATTCTAGAGTTACCTATTTTCACTTGCAAATGATACTTATTTCCCTCAAGCTGATTGCAATAACACAATTCCTCCGGCTTCTTCCAGGTGAGCTGTAATTGTGGCAATTATCTGAAGAAGAACATCATTCAGGTTTTGAAAGTGCATTAATCCATTGAAAGGTTGTGAATATAGAAATGTCTGTTGAAGCATAATTTTCTTAAAAAGTCAAGAAATAAAGAAGAAAATCAATTTTCAGGTATGGGAGTCATGATCCACCAAGATGGACATTGAGTCAGACAGAAATACTAGATTGGCAAATTTTCTCTGTGAACTATTATACAGAAAATAACATTTCCATGAAACAAAAATTTTAATCTACACATTCTAACAGCCATCAAGGTATTTTTGGATTGGACAAGTTATTAAACTTATTAATACCTTCAACAGACACAATCATGTAAAATATGACAAAATCTATCTCTCAGCGAATTTGATTTAAAGCTTCAAATTTTATAATCTGTTCATTATGTATTTAAGCAATTTCAAATGCTAAAAAGATTTAACCTATACTCAGATCTTGTAGCTAGAAACACTGTTTCCCCCCTTACTTCCAATTCATGTGCTATCATCCATTTACACACCCATATTAGATATATGACTCACTGTTTACCTCTGTCCATCTTCCCTTCACTTTGTCCTATAAGTGTCAAATTCTCCAAGTCTCCTTTCCTTATTATATATCCCAGAAATATCAACTTTTGATTCTAAGTGAAAGTGTTCTTTTTGTTTACATTTTCCTTGAAACTTCCTTGTTGATCACATGCTCCCTATATGGTATTCTCAGCATCCTTTTTTTAGAACCTCATCATGAACTTGTCTCTAATTTTTACAGGTTTCAGGAGAATTGATGTTTGTTTAAGAGAATTTTGAAGAGATTGGAATAATAGTGATCTGAAGTTGCAGTCAGGTGAGTACTGTGTGTGTTGTAGAACATCCCAATCAAACTGTACAAATTTCTGCATTGATAACTTTTATTCTGCATGTATATCCATAGAATTCACTTTACTAGTTACATATTGTAAACTGGTAAACACTGGTCCATTCTTCTTATTTGAAATGAATGTATATTGAGTCAACAAAGAGTGAAATTTTGAGAAAATTAAAAGAAAGGACACAATGTTGTGTTTGTGTATATTTTAGGTGTCCATGTGTTCACATGTAAACAATTAGAGAAGAAGCATATAAAAACTTGGCTTTCTACTACTGTTTTTATATAAATGGTCATGAAACAAAGTTCTCAATGTTTCTTTTCTTTTTCTAGTCCAGAAGTTATGGTAAGTAAGTATAAGCATTATTATAATGATTGTCCTCAAATCAGCCTTGTGCAGAGTTGGAATGACCAAAGAAAATTTGATACTTATTGGTTTAAGCATAGTTATAATGATTGAACTCAAGTCAGCTTTATAGTGTGTTGGAATGACCAAAGAATGGTTGATTTACTGGATGTTTTAGAATACGTGTGCAAACACCATGTGTTGGGAAGTGGAAAGAGAATTCAGTCATCTGTTGGCCATGTAAAAAAATGTATTCCAGCAGGGACATAATTTTCATGTTCTGTTATATCTTGGAGCAAGGGGGCAAAAAAGAGAAAGGAAGGAAAATGTTTATATTTTTATAGATTTAAACAGCACCACCTAATGGACGTTTGGTGAAGCCAAGTAGGATAATAAAATTTCCAGTTCCTTTATTATTTTTAATTACTGTATTTCTTTTTCTTTTATTATTTCATCATTATTATTTTATTTATTGATTTTATTTCATTTTTCAACAGTAACCTTGACAGGAAATAAAAAGAAAATCACCTGATTAAGACACCACTACCAACTAAAATGCATACGTAAGCTCTAGGCCGATGGTATTACCAGATAATTGTTTGATTTAATCCAATCATTCCTATCAAATCATGAAATGGAGGTCATTTTGAATGGGCTTGCTTCCAGATATTTTCACATGAATGCAGGTGTCCTCCAAGGCTCTATCTTGGGTCTTACATTTTCATCAATGATCTTCCTGATGTCATCAATTCCCAAGTAGGCATTTATGCTGATACTACCATATAATCCTGTCTCAATAGCAAATTCACCAGAGCTAAGAAAGTTAACTTGGCTGACTGCTACTCTTGAAAAGAACCTCCAATCAGAGGTTAATTGAGGCAGGAAATAGCTTGTAAATTTTAATGCTTCTAAAAAGAAAATGCTCTCATTTAACAATCATAAAGAACCTTTCTGCCTGCCATAAGCATGGCTGATGCTAGACACTAGGAGAGCAAGACACTATACTATGCCTTCTTGGCCTCCCATTTTGAAATGACTTGAAGTAGAATGATTACATCGAAACATTAGCTGCATCTACTGCAAGAAAAGTTGGGTCACTGTGTTGTGCCAGAAGGTTTTTCCTGTCCATTTTGCACATTTAAAAATCTACCATTCATCTATGCATTGAGTACTGTTGCTATGTTTGGTCTGGTGCATCTGCTATTCATCTCAAGGTCCTTGACAAAATCCAAAGAAGGATCTGCAATGTAATTGATCCTGAATTGTTATCTCAATTTCAGTCAATTTCTCACTGATATGACATGGCTTCCTTCTGTCTTTTCTACAAATACTTTCATGGCAACTGCTCTGACAAGATGTTTTCCCTGTGCCTGAACAATGTGAGTTTAAGTGTGCTACTAGATTGGCCTCTAGGTTCCACCCTTTGAATGTTGATAAATACAACTGCGACTTCTACTCCAACAGTTTCTATTCTCATACTTCATTCCTGTGGAACTTGCTTCCCTGATAACTACAATCTTCAAAAATTTAAATGTAGCATCTTCTGTTTTCTTGAACCACATTCTGTTTTTGTCCTTTCTTTTGGTCCCCCTTATACCCAATTATTTTGTACCACCTTCATTCTTTTTAACCCCTTGAATACCAGTGGCATTCCCATTTTGCTTGAGGTGAAAAATAATCAACATTCAACACTACTTTGAATAAAAAGGTTAGAAATTAAACCCCCATCAGTACTGGAAAGATCAATAATAGCTACTGGACTTGAGAAACCTATTTTTTCCTGAAAATTTGACTTGAGAAACCTATTTTTTCCTCAGTACTGGCTGCTCCGTAAATGAATGTTGAATGTTTCCTTATAAAGAAACAGCTAATATTACCATTACCATTATCATTGTCATCTAAATGTTTGGCATACAATTACAGTGTGTCATTAAGTTCCTCCTATAAAATACTGGTATATTAATTTAATGTTCTTTTCAAACAACCATATTTGGTTCAGATATACTTTTCAGTATTAAGGCTGTAACATAAACAAATATAACATAAAAAAATATTTAATATTATATGTTTTTATTTCATAAATAATTGTATAAAATATAGCCTTCAGTTTGTGTCCAAACAGATATGTATGGGGATTTTTAGAAGATGTACAGCCTATTATTTTGCTATTAGTCACTCTAATTGAAGACAATGAAAAACATTATCATGATTTTGCATTCAATTATTCATATTTTAATCTAATAATCAGGTTTATTATAAACTAAGTTAATTATTTGTCTATTTTTCATTTTTATTTCTCTTTTCTGATCTTTGCTTGCTTTTTTCTGGTTTTTAAAACTGCTTCTCAACTGAAAAATTGACAAAATTATTTTGCAATTAAATAAGATCTTTTGTATGAGTTAATTTTCATTGTCTTGGATGACAGCATTTGAGATTGTTGATTCTCTTCTGTCAAGGTTTACAAAGGGAATAATAGCTTTCAGATTCTATTGCTTCAACATTTAGATGTTATCTGTTAAGATATATCATGATAAGACACAGATAATATTTCATTATTAAATGATATTTTTTAGATGATATTTTGTCAAGATATCTCATGATGCTACACAGAGCAGGGA
The DNA here is from genome assembly GCA_903632075.3 of Acanthosepion pharaonis. Classification (NCBI taxonomy): domain Eukaryota; kingdom Metazoa; phylum Mollusca; class Cephalopoda; order Sepiida; family Sepiidae; genus Acanthosepion; species Acanthosepion pharaonis. Next base: position 317,814 of record CAHIKZ030004340.1, on the reverse strand, counting down.
GAAGTGGATTCATGCCTTTCAAATGAAATTTGAACTCAGTGTAATGATTTGACATAAAAGCCTTTTGAGGTTATTAACCCATTCATTCATTTTTTTACAGATTTCCAAAAACTAAACAATGTATTAAGAAACAGGTAAATTTTATTGAAAACAAAGAAAAGAGTGCTGAACTGCTATGTAATATCAATCCTCTTATATGACAGTGTGGTATGGATTATCTCCCCTTATATGTATTCTGTATTTAAGTAAGTCCAGTAGGACACATTCCATTCTAAGTTGAATGAAGCTTCAGTTAAGTTACACCAGCATTCAAATTCTCACTACAGACAGTGAATGCTAGACAATTTCCTCAAAGATGAAGGGGAAACTTGTAGCAACAGTGATGTGGTTCTACAAAGAATACCATGAATGGAACATATGAGCAATGAGAAAGTTTTAAGGAAAAATAAAAAGAACACTTGTACTTAGAATGCAATAAAGACTCTTGAATTTTTTGGGACACATAATAGAGAAAGAGGGCTTGGAGAATTTGATACTCACTGGACATATTGAAGACAAGAGGGGAAGAGGAAAATATTGTACAACCTACCTAATGATTTTATGTAAATGAGTAGCAGAACAGGAACCTTTAGTAAGCAGGCAAATATTATTTAGAGCTACAAAAGATAGGCAGTTGTGGAGAGCCATGATCACCCATGTCCTGAAGAAACAGAAAATAAAGGGAAGAAGTATCTGTTTTAACCCCAGCTACTGACTGCATTTCTTAACAAAAATACAATCATTCCTTACGGACAAAGCAAAGATTACTGAACTTTTCTGTAATATCAATGCTGAGAATACCATGGATGGAACATGGAAGAAATAAGGAAGTCCTAAGGAAAGTGGAGAGGGCTTGGCAAATTTAACACTGAGAGTACATATTGAATGCAAAAGAAGCAGAGCCTACCTAATGAGCATATGTGAATGGATAGCAGATTAGAGAATGGATAGTAAAAAACATTTCTAAGATCTACAAAGGATAGGAAGTTGTGGGGAAGTGATATGGCATATATAAAACAAAGAACCCATTTATGATCGCCATTTTATTTGCGCGGGTAATTGAATACAGGTAGAAATCTCTAGTGAATACTGTATTTTTTATAAACCTATAATTAATACCATATATTTTATAAAATATTGTAATTGCTACTAGATTTTTAATTTTTATAATTAATACCAGATTTTACTGTGGCCATTAATGGGTCTAGGAAAATTAAATTTAATCAAAACTAAAAATAATCAAAAGTTGAAAAATAATAATTTAATGAGTATGATTATATATTTTGTATAAAATTAATTTATGCAAGTCCTTAAAGAACAAACTTTACTAAAAGGAACAACGGATAGAAGGTTGTGGAGTGCCATGTCCCGATGATTATTGGTTTTTTTTTTTTGTTTCAGTCTTCTAAAAAATGATTTCCTCTGATCCAATTATTATAGATAAATTTATTCATATTTCTCAGTTCTGAGACTTCTGGTATTTTCCAAGCTTTTAACTCAATTTCACTCTGTAGTGAGTGAAGATGAAACCATCAAGAAATGATGCAGAAGTGTATGGTTGGGTAACGCACATCATGCAAGCTTCATTGCATACTGGAAACCTTTTTCACTGAGAAAGAATGAGAAAAATTATAGACTAACAGAATATGAAAGAAGAGGAGGAAGGAGAAAGAAGTGAGGAAGAAGGGGAAAAATAAAAGTAAAGTAAATGGAAACTGAAAGAAAATTAAATGAAAGTGAAACATGAAAGGCAAAAAAAAAAAAAAATGGAAAGAAAAGAAAAAAATGAAAGAAAAGAAAAGAAAATTATAAGAAACTAAAAGTAAATGAAAAGAGAAGAAAGTAAAAAGAAAATAAAATGTTATAAGAAAATGACAAGAAAGCAAAAGAAAAGTCAAAGAAAGTAGAAGAAAATAAAAGAAAAAGGAAAATAAAGAAAAAAGAAAAAGAAAAAGGAAGAAAAACAAAATAAATGAAAAGAAAGTAAAAGAAAATAAAAGAAAATAAAGAAAAACAAAATGAAAAACTAAAAGAAAATGGAAAGAAAGTAAAAAATGAAAAGAAAAAGAAAGAGAAATGAAAGTAAAAAAATGGAGTGAAAGTAAAAAAAAAATGGACAGAGAGAGAGAGAAGAGAGAGAGAGAGAGAGAGAGAGAAAATGAAAATGAAAATAACTTTAAAAAAATTAAAGTAAAGAAAAAGAAAATGGAAAGAAATGAAAAAAATGAAAGGTAGAAGAAAATGGAAAGAAAATGAAAAGAAAGAAAAAGAAAATGGAAAGTAAAATGGAAAGAAAATAAAAGATTAAGGAAAAGAAAAAGGAAAAAATATGTTAAGAAGAAAAAACTGGTGACGAAAGAAGTTTTACATCATGAACTATTTCAACCTTTCTGATAACTCTAGAAATGTAGCCTTGAGCCAGACTTAATTCAAGTAAATCTTTTACGCAATACTAATTAGCTTCAATTTTCACAGGTTCTGAGCTTGAATATCAATGACTTAGGTAATTGCTTTCGGTAATATTCAGTCAGGCTTAGCAGATCTCATATGGAAGGAAAAGTCACTAGAATTTATGAAATGAACTTGATATAATACAGAAAGAACCCAAATGGAAAAGACAGAATTTTAATGAATCTGCATACAGTGTATTATTAAAAAAATATTAAACTATGAAAAATATAAAATTTATGGGAGTAGTGAAAGGTTCTTTCAGAAGTAAGTAAATAAAAAAGAAAAGCTATAGGACATCATCCAATGAAACAACACGGCTCATCTAGACAGGTTTCTAAATTATGTGACTAGTAATGAACATTTTTTCCATGACACTCTTGAAACCAATATTTCTAAAAACAGCAATCAAATGAAAAAAAGCCAAAGAATGCATCAGCTGAAAATATGTGATAAGAAAAGTTTGTGCACATAGGTCCTGTAAATTCTGTTTCTGTGGGATATGGAGCCACAGTAGAGCTGTTAACTCCATGACCAACTGGTTTTGAATTCAAAATTGTCTTTCTTTTAGACTGGTTGCCCATGAAGGTTGTAGAGTCCAAACTGTCCTACTATGTAACCAATAACTAAGTGGGGAGAGATGAATTTAAACTCAGTTCACAGATTTCCTATTCCAAGTCACTAACCATTACACCATCTGCACATCCAAAAAAAAAAGATGCAGATATATTCAACTGTTGCCAAAAATTGTTTTTCATCATTACACCCTAAACAAGGCAATTAAAGCCACTAAGACACAAGGGGTTACTGAGTGTGAGAGAATAAGAGACAAAAAAATATGTTATTAAAGAAAGAGAATAAAAGAATAGGAATTTAGAGGACAGAAGATAACAATGAACATTGCATTTAATTTTTTGAAGATAAAAGTTGTCTGGAAAGCAAGAAGCCAGAGGAAAGTTCCACAAGCAAGAAGTGCGAGAAAAGAAACTGTTAGCATAGAGCTTATGGTTACATTTAGCCATTTCAACTGTAAATATAAATATAGATATAAGTGGGGATGTAGAATTATCAATCTAGTACTACTCTTAAATACATAAAGTCACACTCCCACAGAACAGTTACCATAAAATTATTTATAGAAAAGGCACAGAGAATCTACATTACAATGATGGAAAAGTTGAAATACCTGCTCAGGACCAATAACATTGCAGATTCTTCTTTGGATTTTCTTAAAAATCTCTAAATATATAAAAGAAACACCAGATGTAACTGGAATATTCAATGGATTTACTTTCACATGCATTAAGGTATGAAATCTTTTTGTGAAAGTTTTTAATAAAAATAGAAATTAAAGGGGTTCTTATAAAGGATGGAATTTCTCTTGACCTGTTTCTTTATTTTATTTTATTTTGTTATTTTTTATTTTTTACAATTACATAATTTTTCCCTTTTATTGTCTGATTTAAGTGCAGGGTTTTTATTAATACTATTCAGGCATGGGGGTTTGTTCAAGATCTTATTATTGTGTTTTTTTATTATACCTTCAAGATTTTCAGAGCAGCTGTAACTCAATTTTAGGGTGTTCTTATTAAATATATTACTAAGCTTACTATTGGTGGGGAACTGTTTATCAATTAGAGCTAAGAATGTCTGTCCTAGTTTAATACTAACCATTTGGTTGAACAGAGGGGTATACCAAAAATTATGTAATTGTAAAAATCTAGAAGACTGCCCATTAGAAAATAAATGCTGCATTAAATCTTTGGTATACCAATGTACTATATCATCCACTGAGAGTCCTAGCACTAATATGGTATACATTGGGTCCACGAAGAATGATTTTAAAGATAGATGGAGGCAGCATAAGTGCTCTTTCAATAATATAAATAAAAGAAATCAGACTTCCCTATCTAAATATTTTTGGCATCTGAAGGAAACAAATAGGACACCTAAAGTAAAATGGAAAATTATAAACAGGGTTAGAACATGTAAAACTTGGGATGACCCATGCCCTTTGTGCCTCCATGAGAAATTGCACATTATTAAGCTTCTAAATAATAATAATCTATTAAACAATAGACATGAGTTAACGGTTTTTTTGTCGACATCATCAGATTCATGGTTTGAATAATTAGCTTTTTTTATATGCACAAATCTCTTTCATAAAAAAATAAAATAAAAAAATAAATAAATCTCCATAGACACGCCAACCAGACTAGGGTTAATACATCTTCCGTTTCAAATTTAGACACCCCCACCTTACCCTGACTTGATATCTATGAAAGTAAGTCTATACTGATACTTATTATTAACACCCAACACACGCCTACCCAATTTAAACAATTCGCCCTAGCTGTTACCATGGAAATTTTGATTTCAATTATTAAAACACGTAAATTTCAGAAATACGTTATTCCAAAAAAATTTCACTTGAATATGGAACAGAGCTCACTTTAACTCAATTTAATTCAAATAATTATATTGAAGTTTTCGGCTCTTGTTTTGAAACATGAGACCTCTTATGTCGCGAGTTGGAATCATATTTTTTAAATAAATAATTATATATATATATATATATATATATATATATATATATATATATATATATTATGTATTTAGGCAGCAATCCTTCTTTTATACATGTTTCATTAAAGATTTTTTTTTGTTAAACACACAAAAACATACTCCATTCAAAACATACTAGTAGAAATTACAAGCATAATAATCCCATCCACATGTAAAAAAATGATTAAAAATAATGGAAGCCTAAATAATAAAAAAGAAAAAGCCAATATTCAGTAACATTAACTATGAACACAGCTACAATGTGCTGACAGTGTGTGAAAAATAAAAACGTCTTTATAACTCTAGATATATACATAATACAGGCCATACATTCAATTAAAAGGAAAATAAAATCATCTTTAATAATGGCTAAAAGTATAGCCAAAAGTACTCATAAATGCAGAACTTTTGGACAGTTTTTACACACTTTGTGTCCAGAAAAGAAAATGACACTTGTATGAACACAAGAAAAATTAAATAAAAAGCTTAGTTGCATCACCTTGTCAGTCATCTTTAATAACACACACACACATATATATATATATATATATATATATATATAGTCATCCACAGACAGACTATTTTGCTGTATCACAGCTCCTCAGTGTGGCTAGATGTCTGATTGCTTCAAGCCAGGATTGAAACCTGACTGATTTGACATCAGTCAGATCTATTTACTTCTAGGCCATCATCACACAGCAGGGAAGGAAGGGAATTTTAATGTCTTTCTCTATATTAAACACACCAGCAGCTCATATTGTGTATTTAGGCAGCAATCCTTCATTTATGCGTGTTTCATTAAAAACGACAGACAAGGTACTACGATTAAGTTTTTTCTTTAATTTTTATTGTGTTCGAACAAATGCTTTCTTTTTTGAATACAGAATGTGTAGAAACAGTGTGTAGGACAGTGTGTAGGACAGTTTCTACACACTCTGTGTCCCAAAAAAGTACATGTTCGAACACAAGAAAAATTAAATAAAAAGTTTAACCATAGTACCTTGTTTGTCATTTTTAATGAAACATGCATATATATACATATATATATATATATATATATATATATATATATATATATATATATATTTATATATATATATAAAGCAATATATGGATATAGATCCGACAGTATGAAGAAAATATACGGAAAAAACAAACAAAAATCCTTATATGCAATTATGCTGTTTTAATGTTAATATAATGTCAACGAAGATGGTTTATTAGACCGAAACGCCCAACGTTGACATTATATTAACATTAAAACAGCATAATTGCATATAAGGATGTTTTCTTCATATATATATATATAAATACTTGCTGCAAAATAAAATCCTTACATTTGCCTTATATAACATATAACATATATCAGAGGACAAAGCACATCAGGTAAGATAAATTTTCCTTTTGTCATTATTCATATAGTCTGTTTACAGATATATTTTTTAGTTACAGCTGAAATTTTATCTATTTTTCTATCTATCTATCTATCTATCTATCTATATATATATATATATATATATATATATATATATATATATATATATATATACAGTGTAACCTGGATATAAGAGATTTTCTCTGGTCCCCAAATTAGAGCCTGTGTTAATGTATACATATAGACCAAACCCGGATATAAGAGAAACCCGGATATAAGAGACTTCTTCTCCGGTCCCGACAACTCTCTTATATCCAGGTTACACTGTATACATATATAAATAGATAGATATAGATACAGGCATAGATATTGTGTGTGTATGTGTTTTTATGTGTGTATGTGTGTGTGTAGTTAGTTCATATATATATTTAGTTTTTCCAACATTTTTATATTTAATTGATTCCACCAAATAAGAAAATGTAAGAACACTGGAAAAAATAAATAAAAAAAATCATAAAATTTTCCTTGTCTGTCAAATTAGCAGAACATATTTAAAAGAAAGGTTACTGCCCAAAATAACATATATACATACATACATACCTATATAAATATATATATATATATATATATATATATATATATATATATATATATATCATAGTTTGGGATGTGCAGAGGTTTTTGTCTGAATTTCCAAGATACGATCATACACTAGTTCCCTTGTCTTTGTTTTTTTTCACAACATTCAGTTAGGAAACCTTTTGAGAATAAAAATATAGAAGCCTCTGTCTGATCTACAGGTATATGTTGCTTTCATTCCTTTACTTGTCATGTCCAATGTCCTTTCCCAGAGAAGTGCATAAAAGCATTTGTAGAATGAGTTCAATCACTGGGTCACTTCGTACAGAAATACCAATCAGTTCAGTTCATTGGCATCAACAGGAAGAACTAAGGTTTATGAGTTCTGAAATTCCTGTAGGAATAGCACCAGACATGACAAGTATCAGAATGAAAATAAGATTCCCTTGGTTCAAACAAACACTCCTGTTCAACATGGCTGAAAGGTTGTCAAATGCAATATAGGCTTCAAAAAGACCAAAATGAGCCACATTTGGAATGTGATGAAGATGAGGAAGCTGATCAAGAAGAAGCAATGTATAATGCGATCAAAAAGCACATTGTGTTAATTTTCTTACTGATTCCATTTACACTTTGTCTGATTTAATGATGCAAGTCAATGTTTTCACTGATATTAACCTTTATCACTCTGTATGTGATTTCAATTGCTATGCAAAATGTTTATCCTGCCACTGAAGGTGATTATGATTCCTGAATTTGAATTTGTTTGAATTTCATAGTTGTGTTGTCATATCCTGCTATGGCAACAGAAAACACCTTTGAGTGAAATTAACAATAACATTACTGCAACTGAGAGGGCTTGAAAACGAATGCTGTGGAAAGTATATACCTTGCAAGAGCTATATACCAAGTTTTGTAAGATGCAGATTTTTTATTTTTTTGTCCTTCTTCTACACTTGATGCCAACCACAGCTACAAAGCCCAGTCTGCCCTGGGAGAAGAGGAGGTAAATGCATCCCTTTCCCAAGAATATTTGTGTGAAACTGAACTTAAGGAACAAACTGGAATTTGAACTTAGCTTGCCAATTTCTCTTTCTGGTCCACTAACCCAAATGTTACCCTATCTGCATCATGGCTGCTAATAAAGTCACAAGAAAATAGAGAAAAAATAACAATTTTGGCTGGGAAAAAAGCCACAGAAAAAAAATTACAATTTATGTTCGCTGGTAATAAAGTCATGGTAAAAAAAGTCACAGAAAATGTATTTAAGTACCATAAACAAATGAAGTAATAAAAGAGGAAATATTTTAAATCAGTGATTAACTAGCAATACATGAGTGTTTGTAGGTTTTATTTATGTCAAGTAGGATATTAAAGGGTACTTGAGAACCATAACTGTGCAATATATCAAATAATGGCATTCTAAATTTCCAGGAAGGCAGATAATCTTTAGGAACCTATTCTGCTTATTTTCTTTTCAATCTGAGAATGGAAACAAATCACTTTATAGCATCAAAAGGAATTAAACCATTTTGATAATTTAATAGAAAACATTTATTTACTAAGATATTTACAGATTAAAATTCTGTTCTCATCATATTTCTTTTCAGAAGTATAATGCTTTTTGAGTCTAGTGTTATCAGCTGTGTTATGGTTTCTTAGCCACATTCAAACTGAATCACTGCAGTTCCAAAGATTCAATAGATTTAACACATTTTTAACTTCAAGATGATTTCTTTTGTCACAATGAACCATGTTCATCACTGAAAATCCTCTTTCAGTTTTGGGTATAACACGTTTATAGTAATTTCTCATTATGTAATCATAGCATTCATTAACAGAGATTACATGTTTGTCAAGTGTTGATTGAAGCTTGTGTCTATTAGAGTTTTATGAGGAATGCACTGGAGCCTAGTGTAAGTAACATTTTACCTAGACCATCAGCTATTAATACATAAGATTATTTTTGGATAATCCATCAACTGGTTTGCTAAGATATTATAATTTTAAGAATCTGTTCATGCAAACTGGTGCAAACTGGTGCAAACTGGTAGAATGCCTGCAGTGGATATATCAAGTAGGCAACCTTATGTATAAATCTAGGTTTGAAATAGGCCTAATATTTTCAGTCAAATTAATTACAATTTAATTAATTCTGAAGAAAATCTAAATTGACATTAAACTTTTTATAAAAAGTTGTTTTTAAAGGTTTTACTTGATTTAATATTTACATTTAATTGAAATTGATTTTATTTATGTTTTTAAAACTGCTCTCTCTCTACTTTGTGTGTGAATATTTATGGCACAAAATTAAAAAAAAAAAAAACCTTATAAGGCTTTAAATTATTTTTGACTAAATCCAAGTATTATTGAGAATTAAGAATTCAATAGTTAACCTTTCTATTAAAGAAAAATTCAGTAGCATTGTCCTGTTTCTTTTTTCTGAGACTGTTTCCATTAATTTTTTACCTGGATTCACATATGCATATATCTACCTTAAACACGTACTGAAAAAACAATCTATCTGATCAAGCTTTCTTATTTTTTTTTATTTTCTATTTTTTTTATCATTTCACACAAAGCAAGTCAGGAATGCCACTAATATACAGGGGGTTAGAAGGAGTGAAAGTGAGAGAAAAAACTGAGTAGAGGGGGGATTGAGGAATGTACAAATGATGAACGGGATTCAAGGAGATAGAAGATGGTGATTGATGTTGCATTTACATTTTTGAAGATTGTATTTATCAGGGAAGCAAGTAAACAGAAAAGGAATTACACATGAGTATGAGAAATAAAACTGTCAAAGTAGAAATGGTTGCATTTAGCTGTTTCAGCAGTATAAGTGTGGGACCTAGATGCCAATCTAGTATCAGGCTTAAATGCTTATAGTTGAAACAGCAAGGTGAAAAGTTAATCAGAGCAGTAACCATGAAAATATTTGTAGAAAAGACAGAGAGAAGCCATGCCACGTCATTGAGAAATTGACTAATGTCAAGATGCCAAATCAGGATCAATTTCATTACAGATCCTTCTTTGGATTTTGTTGAGAACCTCGAGATAAATAGCAGGAGCACGCCCCAACCAAATATAGCAGCAGTATTCAATGCATAGACAAATGGCATGAAGTTTGTTTGATAGGTACTGAGTAGCCTTGTGTCAGACTACACCAGGCTTAGTAAATCTGTATGATAAATCCTATACATTGGTATAATATATAAATAATCATTTTATTTCTTAAGAGTTTAAGAGTTTTTTTTCTTGAAAAGTCTATATGAAAAGCTTAATATGAAGATCCAATATTTTACTTTCTGATGAAAAAATCTTTTTGATTAATGAGCAGTTACTTAATTTCTCTGTGTCAGTGATTTTCACTCTAAATCTTTTCAATTTTGGAAGGACAGTGGCAATTTTTAGACAATACCATTCCATATACATTTCTTCAAATCTTACATAGATAAGTAACACATTTGTTGTCAACTTGATGTACAGGCTGACATTTTATTTCTTTCAGTTTTTGATTTTCAATCCAGATTTATATAGCATCAAATTTCTAGAGGCAGTTTATTTAGTGGCAATACCTTTCTTCTCTTAATCTTTAAACTGCAAAGAAATGGTCATATGTACATCAAGTGTTATCATGTTGACGTATAATCACCTTAATGTGTTTTTTAGGAGGAAAAAGAGTTTTGTCAGGTGTTACATAGTCAAGCAGGTGTAAAGTGAAAGAAAAACATTCTGTTTTGTCATTTCTGGAAAGCATCAACCAACCAAAGTATTGAAACATTACACAAGAAGAGAAAGGAAAAAGTTATTAAACATGTTTCAAAATATTTTCTCTTTTGAAATGATACTTTTTTAAATGGACACACATAGAGAAAATGTGCTATTTTATTCATTTACAATGATAAGATAAACTAAATTAGTTAATTATTTGTCTGTAATTGAGTTTAGTCATTTAGATTATATTGAATCAATTGCTAGGTCAGCTGCTAGGAAAGTTGACTCACTGTGTCATGTCAGACGATTTTTCTCACACAGAATTTTTCTCACTATTTTAAAAATTTAAGTCATTCATCCATGCATTGAATATTGCTGCCACGTCTGGTCTAGTGCTTCTGCTATGTATTTAGAGATTCTTGATAAAATCCAAAGAATTTGCAATGTTATTGGTCCTGACCTGGCATCTTGGCTTCAGTCAATTTCTCACCAACCTAAAGTAGCTCCCTTTTCTATAAATATTTTCATGGTAATTGTAGTGATGAGCTTTGCTCTTTGGCACCTTGACTTTATTTATTTAAGAACACTACTAGATTGACAGTACCCCAGTGTTTTGGGTGCAGCCTGGATGATTTGTAGTTTCTATGGAAAGAAATAGAAGAATGGAGTGAATCATTCTTTTACAGTTGAAATGGTTAAATGTAACCATAAGTTCTATGCTAACAGTTTCTTCTCTCACACTTCTCACTTGTAGAATTCTCTTACAGCTGCTTACTTTCCAGTCACTTTGAAATGCAATATCAATCACTATCTTCTATTTTCTTAATTCATGTTCTTTTATTGTTTTCTCTCTTTAATAATGTTTTCTTTTTCTCTTATTCTCTAACACTCAGTAACCCTTTGTGTCTTAGTGGCTTTATTGCCTTGGAGTGAAATGATAAAAAAATCAATAACTTTAATTATTTTCCATCTATATAATTGAATTTATTTTTGATGATGACATATTTTAATTTTAATTATCAATACACTTGTCGTACTTGCTTGAGAGTCAAAGCGTAAGAGAGAGGGACATAGAGAGCAAAACAGAAAGAGAGAAATGCATAGAGACAAAAAGAGAGTGTGACACAGAGGGAAATTGGAGTGGAAAAGGCAGTTGTTTGTAGGGACACGTTAAATCATGGGATGTGACTGAATGAACCAATTTTCGGCCCTGACCTACAAGTGACTTTTTGAAATTAAAATCTTTCTATTTTTTAAGCTTATCTTTGATGAATTTGTTCGCATTTCATACATGTTATTTCATTACAGTATAATTTGTCCATTCACTCTGTAAAATTCAGCTTTCACCACACGAAAGCAATTTAATTTAATTTACTGTGGGCTTTTTTTATTTTATTTTAAATTAACTTTTTTAAAAATAAAATTTTTAATAATTCTAAAAATATATTTTATATAAAACTCAAATATTATGCATATCACTAATCTACAGATGCATTTAATTTTCTGGGTAACACATTCACAAGTTATGTGAAGTAATTGATCCAAGATTGGACACTGGACACTTGATATGGTGAGTGATTTTCTAAGCCAGGGTTGGCACAGCGCTGAAAGTATAGGGCACCCTGTGAGTATCAAACTCAGTACTCAGTCATGATTGTTCTAGCAAAACAAACTTGCTAACCATTACACCATGTCGAGGTGCTCCTAGGTTACTTGATATATGTATTTGTTAACACGTTGTTTATATATATATATATATATATATATATATATATATATGTTTCTATTTTTAATGTGCAAAAGCAAAAGAATGTATACCTATGTTTTATAGAATAATCAACATATTATTAATCAACATATTTGTGGACGTGTACGTTTACTTGAAAGTAGTAATTCTTTCAGAAGTGATTTGAAATATATATATATATATATATATATATATATATATATATATATATACAGAGTTATGTATGTCAACCCACCGGATGGTTGTGGTAGCATGTCTGCAAGGCCCACACATCGTTTTCCAGCTTCTTTTCTATGAGGAGTTGGGTGCTATGATTGATCGCTTATGAGATTATGATACCCCAGAACCACATTTTTTAACAAAAAAAAATTTGAATATTTTTTTGTCATTTATTTCCTTTTCCTTTTGGAATTTCTACTATTGTTTTTTATTTATTTTTACATAAACAGAGCTGTATCATGTATTTGTATGGATTGTGTGGGACTCTAGGTAGTAAAATAGTCTCAGGTACTGAATGACACATTGGTGGGTCTTGGGCAATAAATACTACCTATGATATCCTTGCCTCATATATGAAACAATGTTAAAACAAAGTCACTTGTACCAAAATTAATTAAGATATAGTGCTGGGACCCTGGGGCAACAAGGGAAATGACGCTTGGGAGACAACATGTTAAACACCTAAACTATAATATTTATACAAAAAATTAAATAAAACTGATAATGAATATTTAAAAGAATTTGTGGACAAAATAAAAAAAAAGGTAAAAACTATATATTAATAATCTGCTTACCATGTTTGGTATGGTTGAGAGGGAAACAGAAAGAGAGAATGGGACATAGAGAGAGATAAGTGGTGTGGGGAATCATCTTAAATAAAGGTCTGTTGTTTGTAGTTAGGGGTTAAATCATATTTTGTGAGCAAACAATCTGTTGAGGACATTTCAGTATTCTTAAGAAAGACTATGTCACTTTTCTTACTGTTTCTGAGAATGATACAAGTACAACATTATTAGTAAACCCATGTAATTTACATGGGTCCTGATGGTTACTATTATTTTATTACTAGTTTTACAAACTGAACACTTTATTTAATCTACAGGGGTAGATAGTTCTCATTATCTTGTCTATGTCTAGGGATACCTCATCTTCTTTTTAGTATTGCTCAGTACGTTCAGCTTAGCTTGCCACATTCACTTTCACACAAAGATCCCTGAGAAAGGCATGAATCCATGTCTTCTCTCTCCCAACTACTGGTTAATTAGCAGGGTAGATGAGAATGTGTAGATTTGGGAAGCAGCTAGTCTAAGAAAAAAATTTATTTTCTGAAGCATGGAGAAAGGATAACAATTCTCATGGAGATAAAGAAAAAGAAATCTGTAGAGAGTCATGATTGACTACATCCTGAAAGGATATCTTCTTCTTCTTCTTCTTCTTCTTCTTCTTCTTCTTCTTTGTGCCATATCCATTCAGGACGTGGGCGATCAGGGCTCTTCACAATTTCCTGTTCTTGACATCTGAGATGAGAGAATCACTGACCTAAATTCATTCATACTGAAGCAAGAAAGGTTAATCTTTATTACTCTGTATGTGACTTCATTTGCAGTACAAAAAGTTTATCCTGCCACTGAAGATGACTCTGATCCCTGAACAATAGTGTGTTTGAATTTCATTGTTGTGTTGTCATATCCTGCTATGGCAGCAGAAAACAAGTTTGAGCGAAATTAACAAAAAATTTACTGCAATTGAGAGGCTTGATAAGGAATGAAATGAAAAGGGAAGTAATATTAATAATGCAGAGTGCTAAAAGTTAAGTAAAAATTCAAATAAAAGTCCTTATTTGGAATTTTTAATCACTTTTAACGAATGATTACTACCTAAATGCACACACACACAAAAACACACACACACATACACACACATATATAACTTTGAAATAATAACAAAGATTACATTTTACAAAAAAAGTGGTCAACCAAGGTACTTTTGGAAGATAATGTCTTCAGCAGATTTTGTAATTAAAGGGCTCAATATCAAGAGATAGAGAATTAATTAATAACTAGTAGGACCCGTGATATAGTCTCTCTTAAAAGTGTTGAAATGTCCTCAACTGATCGTTAGGTTATATATGATTTAACCCCTCCCTACAAATAACTGCCTGTATCTAAGATGATGGCCCTCTCCACTTCCTCTCTTTTTGTCACTCCATATCACTTTCTGTTTTTGTTTTACTATGTCCTTCTCTCTTTCTGTTTACCTCTCAATCAAGTGTATTGACATATAGATAAATAAAATAAAACTTTTACACATATCTTTATAAAAACAGAAATACTTACCTGCACATATAATTCCTCTCAAGTACCACATCAATATCTAACTTTCAAATATATTTTAAAAAATAATTAATACGTACAAGTTATAATTAAAAAATTCAAATAATTTTACATCATAAATAGCGTATTTTAAGGAAAATATGATTTCTGAAAATATATCCATTTTTTACACTATTTACATTGTTCAGGCTCTTGTTCTCATCTTTACTATCATGCTCATAGCATTTTGGTTATTGTATACTTTGGCATTCTTCAGATGATATACATTAGAATTTCAATTTCCTTTATTTAGTCCACTGGGGTAGATTGTTTTAGTTCCACGTGCCATGCCTTTTCTGCTATTTCCCTTTAGTAACTCAACTTTCCAAGTTTTTGTTCACCTCTGCTGTGGCCAGGTATTGAACTCACAACTCTTTGGATCAAATCACTGGATTGCTTCAACCAATTTTACAATCAAGGCGAGTGGATGTAACTCTATAAAACTTAAAGTAGAGACAAGATAAATGAACACTTAATTTTATTTATTATTATATGAGTTTATATAAATATATGCACTTGCAATATTCCTTTGTCAATTTTCTTGACTGATCTGCCATTCTAATGATGACTGTTACAAAAGAGTGCAACCAGGTCAGGTATACTGTACCCTTTAATTTAGTTCACCTTGTCTTATATTATTTGCACAGGAGGAAAACATTGTCAAGCAATTCCTCTTACCCAAAATATAGTGTCAAGGACCTAACATAATATTCTAATGATCACCTAAATCATGGGAATAACTAATCATTTATGCCATTTTGTGGAGGTGGGGTCATTTATTTTCTACTTTGCAGCCTTTTTCTCATAAACACAAATGTTACAAGCCTATCATTACTTTATTGCTATTTCCATGGCAACTGCCCAGATTAGCTCCATTCTTTAGTCCCACCAGTTCAGACATTTACAATTGGGACATGCCATGCTACTTCCATGGAATTGAATCACCCTCATTTCCTCTGTATTCCAAATGTAAGACTAAATTTCTACTCAGAGAGATTTTTCTCCAAGAAATGCTTCTTTGGGGAGCAAATTCCTGCATAGATCTTTTCCTAAACACTACAATCTTAACTTCTTCAAGTTAAGGATCAATCATTATCAACCTTCCTTCTCCTCATAAATCTTTCACTTTCTATCAGCTCTCCTTTCATTCATATCATACACCCTCTCTTTCATCATAATGATTTTAACAATAATGGCTCTTGGGACTTATATTGGGTGAACTTTATTATGTACAAAAAAAAATAGTAAAACACAGCTTGTTAATGGTTATACTCATAACATTTTGACTGTTGTACCTTCTTCATGTACTCATCATTGTCCTCAGTAACTTTTGGGAATTTTGAACTGAACTCTTTATTCAATCAACAGGGGTAGATTGTTCTCATTGCAATTTTCATGATTAGAGAAGATAACTCATGTCTTATCAATCTTATTCATTTTTTATACCACATATTTGTTTTTTCTACTGGACTGGACTATGTGACTTTTCAGCACTACCAGGCCCAGGGACTGAACTTACAATTACATCTGATTTTCTTACAAAGAGAAGCCAGACATATTTTAACCAATGGTTTAATCCACTAGGCCTTTTGTAGGATCTAATGTTAAAAATCTGATTAAGATTTATTATTTTCTTATAAAAGAACTAGAAAATTAAACTAGTTAACTGAGCCTCCATTTCTAAATGATTAATAAAAGCTATTAACACAAGTGTTGCTTGCCTGTTTGTTCCACTGAACCAGAATATGTGACTTTTCAAAACTACCAGAGTAAGAGATAGAACTTGCAACTGCCAAAGAACCAGACATATTTTTAAACCCAAGGTTTTAATCTAGTAGTAAAATAAAATGAAAGAGAAAAACAAATTTATTTCATAACACTAACAACAAAAAAAACATTAGTCCAAATGTGTAAAAAAAAAAAAAGATTTACTGAATATTTAAAAGATTGAATGAACAATTTTTGTTTTTCATCTCAATTTCATTAATTTTTCACTATTTTCTTTTTATACCTATTCCTCTATCTTTTAATAAGCACATGCATATGTGTACACACACACGCGCATATATTGTTTTGATTGTTTTCTTTACTTCTTCTATAGCTTATTAGCAGATTGGATTGGATTAAACCACTGCCTGTCCTCAGGGGTTTTTGATAGATGAAGCCAGTCACTTCAAAGGGAAACAATAGTGACCAGTTAGATATAAGTCAGATGGCCAAATAGACAGGCCATGGGACAAAGAGACTGATGGATGAAAGGAAGGATTCAGAGAAGAATGCAAAGTTGGATGGACAGATTGATAGATAGATAGATAGATAAACAGATGGATTCAAGTAGATGGTGAGTCATCCTATGTACCCTGATTATTGGCTTGGAAGCCCTAGCTAGAGAAGCAAAAGTGGAAGTCACATGCAAAATCATCTCAAGCCGAGCTATTGATCAACACAGGCATTAGATCATCTTGCGGTCTTTGCCGGCTTGCTTGCTCGTTCGTTCATTTGTTCATTTTTCTTATCGTTGTTGTGTTCATTTTGTTAAACTCGCCAATGTGCCTGTTTGCTCAGTGAGTCACCCTTAGTGATCTGATTACAACACGCATTGGAAAAAGGGCCGGGCATGGATTTGGGTGGGCTATCATTTATTGAACGTGTGGGAGATAGAAGGTTCACAAATTGGGTGGCAGAAGGGGCCTGCTGGGTGCAAGGGATGTTGCATAATGTGATGGAAATTTTTGGTGGAGTTTCCTTTTTATCATTTTTTTAAAGGAGGAGGAAAAATCCAATTGGGCTTTCACTTTAGAGGAACAATCTTTTTCAACAAAAACACTAGTTTTTATATCTGCAAAATAAAATTTTTTTTTCTTAATTGCTGCTTATTTTGTTGACCTTATGGCATGATGGCTGACATCATGGTACAGTGTTTTGTTAATACTTATTGGTGAAGAGAATAAAATATCTTACAACAATGAATTTGCTCAATGACAAATGTATATGTATTAATTATCTTTTTAAGTAATTAAGACTAATCAAGTAGAAAAGTATTTTCTTCAGAGAAATTTTATGAATAAATGCATACATATCAAATGATCTATTTAAGATGAAATAGTTTTATTATAATGGAAAACCTATGAGCAATTCTCGTGATTAATAAGCATAATCTATCTATCTATCTATCTATCTATCTATCTATCTAGCAAACTTTGTTGTCTGGAACACTGTATTTCTCTCTATTTTAGGAAAACTATGACAAAATGGAAAAAGTTTTCAGGTGATGCTTTTTCCCACTTTGTCATAGTTTTTCCTAAAATTGTTCTTGATATGTAAATATTTATATCTCATTTTCCTATATCTCTCTATGTATCTTTATTGAAACAGTCTATCTATCTATCTATCTATCTATCTATCTATCTATCTATCTTTGATAAGTCTATTTAATAACATGACTCAAGTTTTCAGATCAATATTTTAGCTTTTGGTAGTATCTTAT
This sequence comes from Acanthosepion pharaonis, assembly GCA_903632075.3. Classification (NCBI taxonomy): domain Eukaryota; kingdom Metazoa; phylum Mollusca; class Cephalopoda; order Sepiida; family Sepiidae; genus Acanthosepion; species Acanthosepion pharaonis. Next base: position 299,485 of record CAHIKZ030004340.1, on the reverse strand, counting down.
GGTGCTGGACAAAAGTAATCTTAACACAACCTATTCTATATTCAATTTCTTTATTTCATGTTAAATTTGTTATAACTGATCTATACACTGAAGTATTTGATGTGTTCAAAATTCATTACCTTTCATTACAATTCCAGATCATAGTTTCTGTTTTGGAAAGGTTGATCACATTATAGAGGTGTTTTTTGTTAATGTTGTTTTTGATAACAAAATATTATAAGTTTTTTTTTATCATTTCATCTCAAGCAAGACAAGAAAGTGACTAAGATGCAAGAGGTTACTTGTATATAAAATAATACCCTAATTTGAAGTTTTGAGAGAAAATTTATCACATTATATTGGGTAGCTTAAAATGTTTATTATTCTTTATCATTCTTCATTTATGTGCAGTGCACCTCAAGATGTTAGGGATCATGGCTCTCCACAATTTCACATCTTTTGTAGCTCTTAGCTATGTTTTCCCTGTTCTACCATAGAGTTACACAAATCTGTTAGGTAGATTACTCAATGTTTCCCTTCAATATGTGAGTATCAAATTCTCCAAGTTTTCTTTCTTCATTATGTGTCCCAAAGATTTCAACTATTTCTTTCTGAGTCTAAGTATGTGATACTTTTGTTTCCAGTTTATTTAAAACGTCATCATTGTTCACATGCTCTGTCTATGATATTCTTCTGTAGAACTACATTTCTGTTGTTTCATATCACCTCTTCATCTGTGAAGAAATTGTCCCGTATTCACTAACATGTATAAAGACTGATATTACAAAGCAGTTTAGTGCTGATGACTTTGTTTCTAATGAAATTCTCTTGTTTCATAATATCTTCCAATGTACCATTGAATTTCAGTGTTACATTTTCTATCATTTGTTAAAATACTTACAATTCATTTAAATTTCTGTACTTGCATGATTTTGACATCTTGCACTGTCCGTTTTGCTCACAACCATACATGCTAACATTAGGGGCATTTATTTCGAACTAACTGCATTTTAAAAAATCACTTTTGATTCTCTTATAACAGCTGTTATTCTCCAGATGACATTTTAAAATTAAATTTATAAAGTTTCAAGTATTTTTGCTTATAGATTCTAATACTGAATTTGGAAGAAAATCAGAAACATTTTTGTCATATTTTCCCTGAAGTTTCATGATTTCCTATATCCTGTAAAGATATCTTCATCTTTCACCTCCTGCTTCTTCTTCTTCCTCTCCCTCCTCTTCACCCCTCCCTCTCCTCCTCTTCTTCTTGTGACACTGAAATTCAATGGTACATTAGAAAAATGCCTTCCAAAAGCTAAACAAAGTAATAAGAGACAAGAAAATTTCATTAGCAGTCAAGAGCACTAAACTGCTATGTAATATTAATCTTTATATATATATACAGGACAATTTTCTCACAGAGGGAGAGGAGACCTGAGGCATGAAGCAAATAAGGCAACTGTTTAATCTAGTCTTCATCGAAAGAAAGTGATGCTATGTATATGTTAAGATTGGAAAAGAATCCTCTATTATGTGTTTCTTTTAAAGAACCAAATGAAAGTTAAAAACACAACTCAAGCAAGAAATGTTTGTGCATTTTATGTACTGTGAATGAATGAATTTGTCAGAAATAATTTGCAAAGTTTTCTGTTGGAGATTTCTTATTAAATGACGTTCCACACTTGGCTAAACCAGCTTTGGTTGAGAGTGATCAAATTATGACATTACTTAAAAATAATCAATATCATACAACATAAGAGATAGCCACACCCATCACCACTTGGTGATAGTGGATGCAAGACCCCAGAAAATCATTTGCTGAATCTTGTCCTCCATGAAAATCATATGAACTACCCTAATGTACATAATATGATGACTATAATACAACCCCATGTTTCTGAAGCTAAGAACGGGGAATAAATTACATCTTTGAGCATAATATGGCCATATATAAAAAGTCATCCCTATGTCATTTTTTTTAACATTTGTATCATATTATCCATTAAAATCTCAATGTCATATCCATATAAATTATGATAATATTATGTGATTTAAAATTACAAGTACCAGTGTATAGTATTTATATCACAATATAACCATGTCAGGGTTGTTTACATATCTATTTTTGTTGAAACATTTGAAGTTTTCAAATGAGATATTTTTTTAAAACAAACTGAGGAATAAGAAACGACCATCACAATATGGGAATTATCACCCCATTTTTTAAGCCTTTTGGCTAGAAGAAAGGTATAATATTTGTTCTCTCCTTATTTTAAATGGGAGAAGACACTTGTTTCTGGAGATTCCAACACTGTGGCAGCACCTTCCTCATTGCACTAAGAGAGGTTGTGGCAGTGTAATATTGACGTTGATGTGACAGTGGTCACAGAATCTGTGTAATTTTGGGTCTTGGCTCATATACATATTCATTAAAAAAACTATGTGTCACATCCTACCATAGTGTAGAGGTTGGCTGAATAATCACCCCATTTTTCCTTTGGAAAAATACATCATTTATACAATAGTTAGGCCTTTGTTGTAACATTAATGCTATCAAAATATGACAGACATTCTGTTATCAAATTTTTTAATCAATTTCTGTGAATATCCTGTCTTTGAGACAAAAGATGTTCAATTACCTTGACACCCCCCAAAAATATTGCTGACATATACCTTTTATAAACAATTGTTATCAACACCTGTCTATTTTGTGTTATCTATTGTGCTAACTTGCAGTCTTGTTTCAAATAAGAGGATTTTTAACCTGGTAAAAATTTTTGAAAACATGTACTTGTGTATAATATGACCCCTTCTTTCATGCCATTAAATTTTGTTCAAAATTTCTTGTATTATGCACAAGAAGATAAGGCAATTTTAGTGTGGAAATTATTACTCACTACACCTGAATTAAAAGCTGCTCACCCCATCAAAACATTCGGGTAACAAGACTGGAGATTAAATGCAAACATTAGCATCAGTCTGGTTATATGAATAGCTCTAATGTGTGACTTCCACATGTCTAATACTAGGAAAGTTTGTTCACTGTGTCATACCAGACAATTTTTCTCATCGGAATCCATCTTGCACTTTCATAAATCTACGATTCGTCCATGCATCAAAAATTGTTGCCATCTCTGGTCTGGTGCTCCTGTTATATATATTGGCAAAATTCAAAGACAGGTTTGTAATGGCATTTTGATTTTACATTCTCACCAACATGATGTGGCTTCCCACTGTCTTTTCTATAAATATTTTCATAGTAGTTTTTCTGATGAGCTTTTATCCTTGATAACTCGATTGTATGAATTTATCATACTACTAGGATGGTCTCACTGTTGAACTAGCTAAATGCACCTGTATCTTCTATTCTAATAGTTTTTTCTCGCACATCTCACCTGTAGAACTTTCCTCCAGTTTCTTGCTTCCCTGCAATTTAAAATCATCAAAGATTTAAATGCAACACCAATCTCCATCTTCTGTCTTCCTGACTAAAATCTTCCCATTTTCATTCACTTCCAGTAACCTATTGTCCCTTAGTGGTATTATTGTCTTGCTTGAGGTGAAATGATTAAAAAAAAAATGAAAAAAAGCCACTTTGTTGTATTTGCAATTCACTACTGAAATGTAACAAGATTGTTCCATTTTGAAATATTGCAGCAAGTGTTTATTTTACAACAAAGTGTAATGCACATTATTATTGGGCAAGAAAAATGATCCAGGAATATTATAAAGTTTAATATTTTAAAGAAGCTAATGATTGATTCAAACAAGTACTGTTCCTAATTAGACAAATTGAAAGCAGCATTCAATCAAAAGAATCTGTCTGGAATTAATTAATAGAAAGTGTATATTATTCCATCAAGAATGTTTATTTAGTAACCAGACAAACTATTGGCTGGGAAATTTGACTCGACTATTATATTCACTAGATATTGCACCTTTAGATCATCATTTATTCCAATCTCATGGAATTTTTCTAATGAAAAAATAGGAATTCCTTGGAAAACTGGAAAAAGCGTATCTAGAGTAGCTGGTTTCTGAAAAAATATGAAATGTTCTTGGATGATAGAAAATATGAAGTTGCCTGAAAGTCAAAAAAAACATAAAGGCACAAGGAGGTAAATATGTTGTTCAATAAAAGAAATGTCAACAATCATTTTTTAATTGTCTTTTTTGGAGGAGGCATCGTGGAGTAATGGATACCGGTTCGTATTAAGGAATTGGAGAGCCGAGTTCGAATTCCAGTCAAATCCATTACATTCATGGGAAAGGTATCAATCTTCTTCTCCCCACAGCTATGGGTAAATAGCAGGACAGACCGGGTTCTATAGCCTTGGATGGCAACTGGTCTACCGCAGAAAGAAATGGCAACTTACTGCAGGAAAAATCTGCCTCATCAGTCATGTATTGAAAGATACATGATTACCTAAGTGTGTATCACATATGGCACATAACTGATTGATTACAAGAAATCTGTCTGAAAAGTAACAGCGCTGAGTATGCTGTGTGAGTTATGGATGTAAGAGGCATAAGCAAATTGTGTTATCATCTAACATATCTTGAGAGTATATAACTGTAATCTTAGATTTCTGCAACCAGTGCATTTTTTTTCACATGCTTTTGTGGCAGGACAAATTGTGGCTGCTTCATCACAACAATGCATCTGCTCACAATGCCCTGATCATCCAGCAGTTCCTGGTCAAGAAGAACATCACCATACTGAAACAATCTCCCTATTTACCTGATCTTGTTCTATGTAACTTTTTATTTTCCCCAATCTCAAAGGGATCATCAAGAGGACCCATTTTGAAGGCATGAAAGCAATCAAGAGGGCTGTGACAATGGAGCTGAAAGGCATCCAAGAAGAATCCTCCCAACATCGCATAGAAGCATGGCAGAGAAGGATGGAAAAGTGCATTAAAGAGGATTACTTTGAAAGGAAAACCATGTACTGCATTGTTTGGAATTGAAATGAATTGTTTGTGACAACAATCTTGTTACTTTTCACACAAACCTGTATTTTTGTTGCAATAACAAGTGAAGGATTTTGTTGGTCCAAAGCTGCAGTTCTTTTCTTAAACATATTAAATCAGAATGTTATGTCTTTATTTCAATTTCTTTATAAAATATATTCTGGCAGGTGTATCTTTTCAAACAACCAATCATAGCTTAAACAAATTTCTTCCTGTGTTTATTTTTTTCAAATAGAAATTACAATTATAATTAATGGAATCATTTTTATTCCAGCTGTTCTTAAATGTTTCAGTGGTAAAAAGAATAAAATCACAAATATTTTGCATATTTTTTAAAGGAGTGGCAAGAGATGTCCATTGTGTAAAGGTAAAGGAATAATGTTTACAAATTCTAAGGTTTTTACTATTAGAATTCGTGAAACAATTCTACAAATAATTCTGTCCAGTATCTTAACATTTTTATTTGGATTTTTGGATTTCAGCAAGGACACTTTTCAGCTTTTCTCAGTTTTGTCTGAATATGTAATATTGTAGTATGGGATTCATACCAAGAAATACCAGTCTGATGATTATAAGGAAGCTTTCATCCAAGAGTTGGTCTATGGTAACCACAATATGAACAGCTATATGAAATCAGAATGTCAAAATAGTTAGGTGCTCTTGAAGGTTTTTTTTCATAGCCACCAAGTGCAAAATCAGGCCACAAAGAATGTCAGTGATTGTACTAACATAAACTTAGTGAGCTAATACATTCAGAATTCCAACAGAACAACAATCGATACAGAAATTTCCTTCCTGCATTTCCCTGCATTTAACTTACTACTCACGTATCTCCTACTGATGCTATAAGAATAGAAAATTTGAATGACAAATAATGTTTGATGCTATATTAGTTGAACTTAGGATATAGAAAACCAAGAGAACTGGATAACAAGAAGTTATATAAAAAATCCAACTCAAGAAGCAGAAAGCAGAATTCCTTGCATCCTCAATAAAAAGATTAAACATTCAAAGAAAATCCCTAAAACCACATATTCTCTATGGCTGACATTAATTTGATGGAGTCCAGAAGTGAATAAACAATTACTTTATATATCAAATAGTCAGTGGATGTGGAGTGATCTCCTCAAAGATGAAGAAGTGACTTGTGGTTCTCTAGAAAGATGTTGAGGATAACATGGACCGAACATGTGAGCAACAACAAGGTTTTAGAGAAAATGGAAACAAAAAGAACATTTCTTGGGGGGGCACATAATGAGGGTTTGAAAAATCTGATACACACTAGACAGATTGAGGGAAAAAGGGACAGAGGAAAGCAGCATGTAATATAATTGGTGAGCATAAGCAAACAGATGGTAGAACAAGGTTTAGGAGAAAAAACAAAGAGACAAAACTTATTAAGAGCTACAAGGGACAGGAAGATGTAGAGGGCCATGATCGCTTATGTCCTGAAGAACATAACATTACAGTATGAAGTACAGTTGTCACCCTTTATCTGCAGGGAATATATTCTGAACACCCACCCATTGTTTGAAACCAAACATTGTTTATTTAATGGCATATCTACTTCTTATGGGTTATTTAATGCTGAAATTTAACCCTCTCTGGAGTTCACTATTTGCCCATAGCTGGGACATTAACAGGTTCTACCTCCTTGGGTCAGGGTGGACCAAGGAAGAACAACAATTAAGAGGTGGTTCCACACTCCTCAAAATTCCTGATCAGAGGTCTTGCTATTGGATGTAGTTTATCATCATACCCAGGATGTAGCAAACATATTAATGAACCCTGTATATATGTGTTGTGGAGTATTTTTACAGTGGAGGCTTGTATTTCAATAAGTCGTCCTAAATTTGGTTCGACGTACAAAACGTTAGGAACTTGGAAAATAAGAGTTAATGACGCAGCAATCTAGTTGTGTTGGTTGGTACTTCAATGTCCGATATTGTCTGACTTGCTCAACACCACTCAGCCGAACTGGCAATCGCTACTGCTACTTATTGTCTGTGGGAGAGTCCATTACAATAGAATAGGTATATGATATAACAATATGTTTGTTTCAATACATACAAACATATGGTGATTTGTATTCAAGTTCTTGTTGCTCTGATTCCCATATCTGAACAATATACTCATTTGAGATTAAAAGCAAAAAGATGAATGTGCTAGTCTAAATAATCTGTAGGAATAGTGATATATCTATATCACAAAACAAGCCTTCTCTTCATTTCACAAATTATTTGAACTCTCATTCTTATCTTTCTTGTTTTGATTGCAATATCTCAGCCAGTATGTTCTTCAACATTCCTCTTGTGTTTGTTTAATTTAGTATTCTTGGTCTATAATTCAGTTCTTTATTCTTTAAACAGGAATCATATTTCAAAGAAGTGTCTGTAATGTAAATGATTCTGACCTGGATCAGCTTCAGTTAATTTCTCACCCTTTGACTTTTCTACAAATATTTTAAAGGCAATTGTTCTAAAATTGTTCTGATGAGCTTTCCTTCTTACCTCAACTACATGAACTTAAGTGTACTACTAGATCAGCAACAAGGTCTCACTGTTTTACTTTTGAACTATCAAACCTATGTTCTATTCTAATAGTTTCTTTTCTCACACTTCTTAAATATGGAACTCCTTTCTGGTTTCTTGCTTCCCTGCCAACTATGATTTTCAAAGGTTTAAATACAACATCAGTCACCATATTCTGTCTTCCTCAATCTCTTCTTTTACTGTCCTTTTTCCTCAGAAAAATCTTTTCATTCTCTTTCACTCTTATTAACCCATTGTGTCCACATGGCATTATTGCCTTGCTTGGAGAGTGAAATGTTTAAATCTCTTTGATAGTGTTTCCACACTGAGATCATTTTATGTATGTGCTATTTGAGCAGACATTGTTTTATCTTTTTTTATTGTATTTGAATCAGAGTTTGGCAGCTGATCTCTCCTTTGGCCCAGTGAGTGTAAAATTGTTTGATCACATTCAATGCCTTAAATACCAAACTAGTGATGTTCCATCATCACTGAGCAGACACTGAATTTTCACCTTTCATGATGAATAGATGCGCTCTCAGGCAGGCTCCAAACCTTAAGGTCTTATTCAAACTCAACCCAGATCTCATCCAACTTGTACATATGATCTATCACTTATGATGCTGGAAAAAAGGTCAGTACTACTCTGTACTACTCCTGAAAGTAACTGATTCCTCCTACCTTTACATGAGCCAGGTCAGGCTGAAAATGGAGTACTGATGCTATATATAGGCAGAAGCTGCTCAGTTTCACTTTCCAGTCTTCATAGAGTCTAAAAGCCTATCCATGGCCCTTTGAGTGAGTAATTATTTTCCCCTCTACAAACCCATTCTCAAAGATGAAATGCTTCCTACAGATCTATTGCTACTTCCTTGGAAATCGTTCATATGAACTATATTCCTCCGCTCCACCAATTTTAACCTTCATGGCTAAGACTCGCCATGCCACACACATCATAGCAAACCACACTCATTCCATTCATATTCCATTGGTGAGATATAAGTTCTACTCAAACAGCTTCTTCCCACAAACTGGTACTTCTCAGCTTACTAGGATCTTAACCTGTTCAAGTCTTGGTCCAACCGTTATCTTCCCCACATACCTTCATAAGTTGTACCCTCTTATTCCGTAACCCTCTACCTCAAGTGCTCTAGGGCCTTGTACAGGGTGAATATCATTGCTTGCTAACATTACTCCTTATCAGTTTTTCTTTTCTTAACAGTTTGGCTTTCTTATAGTTCATTTTTTATTTAAGCAGAATCCACAAAATAATCTGGGGTCAAATCAGGGGAGATATAATTATTAATCTCCACAAAAAAAAGGTCATATGGTATTTAAAAGAATCTCTCAGATAGCTTTTTCACAAGAACTGTCACTTTGTGGAACAGACTCCCACATGGATGCTTCCCTGAACACTTCAATCTTGTCATCTTCAATCATTATCTATTCACCTTATCCTCTTAATTTTCACTTCCTACCACCATTCATTCCATTCATATCACACATTTCCTTCATCATTACCATCTCAACTGTAACCTTCTAACTTGTGTGATTCTCAAGCCTCGTAAGCGGTGAAAATTAGTTTGATATCTTTAAAAATAAAAAGAACATAAGAATGATGACATTAAAATAGAGGCACTTCCTGTAATTGTTATTAATTGAGAGAAAAAATTGATTTGATTTTTATGGATTATCAACTTTTTGCAAATTATCAAAGCCAGTAAGTATTTTTAGATTGTAAGAATTTTTGGAGATAATAATGATTTATGGATAAAAGTTCTACTAATTAAAACTTAGCAGAGGGAGAAGTAGATTCACAACGTATTTGTGAGTGAATATAATGAACCTGGCTGGTATTGGAACTTGGCTTGCTGATTTCCACTTCTGAAACTTTATTCATTACACTTACCCAGACATCCAACCTTACAGCACCTGATATTCCCAAGTGGTTACTCATCTAGGTACTGACCAGGTTTGACATTGCTTAATGTGTGTGTACAAAAACCAGTGTTTTCAATATGATATTGTGAGACAAAAAATTGTCAAAATAATACACCTGTGTATCATGTAATTTCTTCAGTTAACTTTTGATCCTGATTTCTTAAATTATACATAAATGCAATTACAATTTCAATATTTATATTTAAAACTTTCTAAGAAATATTAAGCCACAGAGTCTCATGATACTTTTCTAGTTTACCTATCTACATCATGTAATACATTCAGAATTGCAACAGAAAAACAATCAATATAGAAATTTCCTTCCTACATTTCCCCAAAGATAAACCCAAATGTCACAAGTTAACTTACTACTAACAGATCTCCAACTGATGCTATAAGAATAGAAAATCTTAATGACAAATAAAGTTTGATACTATATATTCAGCAAGGTTGTTGCTACAATCCATATTTAGCCACAAACAATTATGTGCTACATTTTATGCAGTAAAAGAAAAGGATATACTTCACCAGAAATATTTGCTTTCATCAAGTTCTTATTATTATATAAGACAAATAATAATTTATCATAACACCCAATTAGATAAAATATATTCTTGTGGCAAATATTACAGGAAACAGCATCAGTTATTGGATGTAGCATTTTCATCTAGTGTTCATACAGCAATGAAATGTTTTCTAAAACAGAATTGTGAATTTACCCAAATATAGTCAAGTTCAATTACTGAAAGAATTTTGATCATTACTGAGAGTTTGGTGAGATTTTTTGATTTTTTTAAAGATTTTTTTATCTTTTTAATTGGTATCGCCCCAAGCAAAGCAACACAGCCAATAGCATGCAAGGAGTTACAGGGTGTGGAGGGATTAGGAATAGAAACATTAGTAATGAGGAGAAAGAGAAAAGAGCATTCAGGAGGACAGTAGATAATGACTGGCATTGCACTTAATTTTTTGGTTGGAAAGCATGAAGTGAGAAGGGAGTTCCACAAGCAAGAAGTGCAAGAAATGAAACTTAGCATAGAATTTATGGCTACATCTAGCCAGCTCAACAGTCTAGTATTGCACTTAAATTCATACAGTCTTGGTACCATAGTGAAGAGCTCATCTGAATAATTACCATGAAAATATTTATAAAAAAGGCACAGAGATAAACATTGTTCCAAGTTTTTAGAATGAAAGGACATGTATAATATTTTTAGAGCAATTTCAAAGATTGCCTCAAATTACAAAAATATTTGAGTGTAAATCAGTATATACGAGTTTGTGAGTTGTCAAGTTCACTCTGATGGAAGTTTGTCATATTGCGGAATGGCTTGCCTAGAATCTGAACAGAAATGATGACATTATTTTCACACAAGTTCTTTTTATAAGAAAGGTACCAACATAGTTGTAAAAAAAAGTAACTTTTCTCTAAATTTTCACAAAACTTGTAGAGTTTGTGTTGTTGAATATTTTTTTCTATGGATTTTATCTAATGTTTATCATTGAACTTTTCAGATGGAATAAATGTGCCAAAAATCTGAGTTGTGGGGAAATTTTATTGATTTGTTAGACTTCTCTTTTGGAGACACTCTTGAAAGTTTTCTTAAATCTTTGATTAAAAATTTTGTCATACAAATGAACCCCATAGGTTTTAAAGAATACCACATTTCATTCAATCACCTAAATTGGTAGTACAAAATTACAAAGAACTTTTTTTTTTTTAATCATTTCACTTCAAGCAAGTCAATAAAGCCAGTAAGTCACAAGGGATTGCTGAGTGTTAGAGAATATTAAAAAAAAAATAGGAGTGATAAAAGTAAAAAAAAACAGGAATTAAGAAAACAGGAAGTAAAGATTGACAATGCATTTAAATTTTTGAAGTTCGAGGTTGACTGGAAAGCAAGAAGCTGAAAGAGAGTTCCACAAAAGAGAATTATGAGAGAAGAAACTGTTAGCATAGAACTTATGGTTACATCTAACCATTTCATTTGATTCTAGTAAATCAGTCAAATCAATGGTTTTTGAAATTTTTATTATCACATTATGGGGAGTGCCCTAGATTTTTTAAATCATTTCACCCCAAGCAGGACAGTAAAGCCACTAAGACACAAGTGGTTACTGAGTATGAGACTCTATGAGAAAAGAAAACATTAGGGAGAGGGAACAATAAAAGAACAAGAATTAGGAAGACAGGAGATAATGATTAACATTGCATTTAAATTTTTGAAGATCAAAGTTGACTGGAAAGCAAGAAGCTGAAAGAGAGTTCTACAAGTGAGAAGTATGAGAGAAGAAAATGTTAGCATAGGACTTATGGTTACATCTAGCCATTTCAACTGTAGAACGATGAGAACTTGCTGCCAATCTAGTAGTACACTTAAATTTATAGTCTAGGTACCATAAAGGATGGTTCATCAAAGCAATTGTAATGAAAGTATTTATAGAAAATGCACTGGGAAGCTATGTTACAACATACCAAATATCAAAAACCACATTATTTCAACACTTCCAACAGCAGCAACAACTAAAATGAATAGCACATGTAACTCAAGATAAAAATAAAGATGTAATCAAGATGATATTCCACACTACTTGAAACAAAAGGTTAGGAAAAAAACCCTATCAGTATTGAAAAGTGCAATATTAGTGGACTTCTGTCTATATTTCTGAGATGAGGTAGTAACTATTTATACAATTTACATTCTTTGGACTGATGTCCTCATATTATTGTCATATTCACAACGTTTTTGCCATTGTATGCTCCAACTTTCTTCTGAGATATCCAGAAAAAGCATGGCACATGGAACTAGAACAATCTACCCCCAATGGTGAAATAAAGACTTTGGTTCAAAATTCTTCAAGTGATATATGATAGAATTTCACACCTAAGCCTTTATTTTGTCCATTGGGGGTAGATTGTGCTAGTTCCACATCTTGTGGATGTCTTAGAAGAAGGCCTAAATATGAAAATAAATATGAGCACAACAGACCAAACAATATAAATAGTGTCTATTAAGAAATTTGTTTTCCACAAAAACTAGAGAAAGATGTAATAAATTTCCAGTGACTGTAACATTGACTGTTCAGTTAATCAATGCAGAATGTTTCCTGCAAGGAAACAGTCAATTTCACCATTAGTGTTGCTTTCACTTCTTATCAAATATCTCAATTCAGACATAGTAGTATTGAGAATGAATGAATGAATGAAACATAGACATTTTTCAAACAGCACAGATTAAAGATGTGTTGGCTGTTTAAGAATACTAACTGAAGAGCAACATAGTTGATGACAGAGCTACATTTTCTGGCTGAATTCCTTATTTACACTATTTCTATTCAGATTACTGTCCTCATCTTTTCTTTTTGCATTACTGGTGTATCACATCTAGTTTGTATTTCTAAATTTCTGGGTTATTATTATTTACACTATTTACATTCAGATATCAGAGTATAATAAAAAAAAATACATCAAAGCTGAGGACAATATTCTGAATGTAAATAGTGTAAATAGAGCTAAAGTTCTCATAAAAGAAGATACAACATACATCATTCCTGATTCAAACTGTCTTTAGAGTCTGGATATGAACCAAGCCTATTAAGGTGCATATTATGATCAGGAGACAAGAACTGATAAAAAATAACATAAAATTATAAAAATAAAAAGACTTTCCTCTATCAAAAATAATATATAAAAAATGAAGGACAATTATAGATTTCTATGTTCTTTAATAACTTTTTTATTGGGAACAATTCTATGGCTACTCTCATCCAAAGACATTCCACTGGGATGAAAATACTTCTTACTATTGCCTTTGGTGGCACAACTTCCTGGAAACCATAATTTTCTTGCCTTAATTCAACAACTTTTAGGTTTTTTCTATAAATTTTAGGTTTTTTTTTTATAAATTTTCTTATACTTATTTATTTCTGATCGCTTTTTCTTCTTTACTTGTCACTTTTATTTCTCTTTCTGTCCGGGATCCTTCTTAACATCTAGGGTTGTTCCATTAATACATGGACGAGTGCAACACATGCTTGATTTAAGCAAAGTGTCAAGAAGATGAGTGGGTGTAATAGTAAAAGGAAAAAGCTTGCTGAGTTTTAATGTAAGGACATGCAATCTGAAAACCATAGCAGATCTACTGTCATCACATGCTTCTCTATAGAAACTAACCTACTGTCCTATCCCACAACCTTTCAAGATATAATGCAACAGAATTGCTAGCTTAAAGGCTTATAGCTTGTTTGCTACAGGATAGCAATCAATTGTTCTGGAAGACCTACATGATTCTTCATTTGCTTCTTGCTATTTTCTTATTAGTACCATAAATTATTAGTAGCATAAATTTTGGTATCATAATAATAGCAAAGTAATAATAATAATAATAATAATAATAATAATAATAATAATAGGTTCTTACAAAAGTTTACACTGCCATTTTTTGTGTACTGTTTGAAAAAATGAAAAAGCATTTATGAAGCTTTCTCAACAATCTGTTGCTTTTGCAATAAGTCAATACAAATGTGTCATTTACAAAACTAAAGCAAGATTTTGTAAATGGATAGCAGTATATGCACTGTGAAGAATAGTTAGGGAACAAATATTTCTCAGAGTGACAAAGGATAGGAAATTGTGGAGAGCCATAATTGCCTATGTCCTTAAGAAGAAGAGGATGAATAGGAGGATATAGGAGAAGATGAAGAGAAGGAAGAGAGGCTATTGTTCTAAAGAAATGTGCTCCTGAGCTGGCCCCATTTCTCTCGAAACTATATAATTACTGGCTAAATGATTCCTGCTTTCCAACTTGCTGGAAGTCCTTCTCTGTAGTTTTTGAGAACTCTGGTGAACCTTCTGACCCCTCTAACTATTAGTCTCCTACTGCATTTCAGCAAAATCTTTGAGGCTTTAATCAATGCTGAAGTGGTTAAGCATCATAGCTCACAAAACTTACTCTCTGACAAACAATATGGATTCCACATTGCCCAGTCTACCACTGAATATATATTTTGTTCTCAGTAAGTATGGTGAAGCTGGAGCTGTAGCTTTAGATATCTCTAAGGCGTTCATCAGAGTTTGGCATGCTGGTCTTCTGTGTAAGCTTCAGTGCTACAGTATTACAGGACGACTATTTGAATTAATCCAATCATTCCTTTCAAATCATGAAATGAAGGTCGTTCTGAATGGGCACACTACAAGATCTTTCCTTATGAATGGGGGGGGGGTCTCTCAAGGCTGTATCTTGAGTCTCACATTGTTTCTGATCTTCATCAATGATCTTCCTGCTGTCATCAGCTCCCAAGTAGGCATCTATGCAGATGACTCCTGTCTCACTAGTAAACTCGGCAGTGCTGATAAAGTCAACCTGGCCACTACTCTTGAAAAGGACCTTCAATCAGTGGTTAACTGGGGTAGGAAATGGCTTGTAAATTTTAATGCCTCTAAAACAAAAATGCTCTCATTTAGCCACCACAGAGATCATTTCTTGATTGATGCTAAATTCTAGGGGAGTGTGTCTCTGTACCTTCTTGACCTTACACTTTCAAATGACTTAAAGTGGAACAACTACACTGAATCATTAGCTGCGTCTCCTGCAAGGAAAGTTGAGTCACTGTTGTGCCAGAAGGTTTTTCTTGTCAGAGTCCATCCAACATATCTACAAATCAACCATTCATCCATGCATTAAGTACTGTTGCCATATCTGGTCTGGTGCCCCAGCTGTTCATCTTGAGGTTCTCAGCAAAATCCAAAGAAGGATCTGCAATATATTCGATCCTAACCTGGCACCTTGACTCCAGTCACTTTCTCACAGATGTGATATGGCCTCCCTCTATCTTTTCTACAAATATTTCTATGGTTACTGTTCTATTGAACTTTTTTCCCTGGTGTCCCAACTACATAAATTTAAGCATGCTACTAGACTGAGATCTAGGTCCCAAACTTTTACCATTGAAATAGTTAAATGCAACTGCCACTTCTACTCCAACAGTTTCTTTTCTTGCACTTCCAGCCTGTGGATTTCCCTTCCATTTATTTGCTTCCCTGATAACTACAATCTTCAAAAACTGAAATGCAACATCAGTAGCCATTTTCAGATGTCTTGAAACCTGTTCATTTTTTATCCTTTCCTCATTACCCCAATACACAGTTTTTCTCTCACCATCGCTCTATGTAACCTGCTGTGAACCAGTGATGTTCCTGTCTTGCTTGGGGTGAAATGCTTAAAAAAAAATTGACCAAGTTCTCATGTTATAAATATAACGCAGCAAATGAGTTTTGAGGTGAGTTGCAAAATCCTTCCATACATGTATTTTCCAATGACCACTTACCTTCAAACAAGGATTTGTTTCTTTCTTAATTCAACATTATTTATGTAGCCAGTAATTCCACCAATTCCAAGAGATGGAAAATCTCCCCACAAATTTTTTTTACAGTGTTGTTCACCCAGTTCAAGGTCTGGAAACAACTCAAGAAAGTGGGTTACATAGTATGACACACAGTTTATACAGATATATGGGTAAGAAGATGGTCAATCCTAGATTTAAACAGGTTAAGATTAAAGTGATCAGAAAAATAAATTCTTGGAAGCCAGTTCCACATATCAGTGGTTTGTGGGAAGAATTTACTTGAATGGAACCTACATCTCACAAATCGAATATGAAGAGAATGAGGATGGTTTGCTACAATGTGCATTGTAGCGTAGTGGGTTTTAGCCATGAAATTTAGAACCAGTAGAACTAAGGAATGTAGTTTGAGCATTTTCCATGGAAATAGTGATACAGCAGAAAGATGTTTCATCTGTGAGATAAGGTTTTTACGATGGAAAATAATTTGTCACCTACAAGGATGTGGAGAGACTTTTGAACTGGAAAGTGAAGGCTGGGCAATTCCTGCCTATATATTGCTGGGGTACTCCATTTCTGGTCTGATCTGGTTCTTGTAAAGGTAAAGTATAACAGGAGGAGTCAGATACTTACTAAAGCAGTGCAGGGAACTGACTCTTTTTCCAGCATCATTAATGATAACACATATGTATGAGCTCCACTTAAGGTCTGGATTGAGTTTAAAACCCAATAGTTAATCAAAGCACAAGGTATACCGTACTGCTTATCAGTCACAGAGTTGTTCCTGTTTAGGTGATCAACAACATTGTTGATTATAGCCTCAAAAAGCTTGCAAATAACATTGAGAAGACTGATGGGTCTATACTGACAGGGGATGAGCGCTCACACACATACTTGAAAATTGGCCATACACTTGACATCTTCCACAGATTTGGGAAGCATTTCTGCTTAAAGCAACAGTTAAATAATTTCACTAAGATCAGGGATAATTCTGGTTAAGAACAACCACTGGAATTTTGTCTGAACCAGTGGCTTTCTTAGGGTCAAGACTTTTGATAAGTATTGAAACTTCCTGGGCTGTAATAAAAATACTATTGAGATTGTGCTAGTGAGAGTGGGAAAGTCAGAATGGGGATGCCCTATGTCATCTAACGTTGAGTTAGAGGAAAAGATTGAGTCAAAGAGCTTCATCTTATCTGACAAGGAATAGATGACACATTGGGCACAGATGTTTTGCCTCTATTCAGAATTTGGTTGGAGATCTTCCAGAACTCTTGGGATCCAATTTGTTTATCAAACCAAGACTGGTAGCATTTGTTTATGATGGCTTAAGATCAATCAGAGAAAGCCAAGAAAAATGACATATTTTCTGTCTTATAAAGTAGATTTAAATGGACAAACAATTTAGATTTGAAATTTGATCATCATGCTATCAGCAAATCGAAATGCAAAGTACTGAATTAGTAGTAGTAGTAATAATAATAATAATAATAATAATAATAATGCAGGTTGTCCATCAGTTCAGTAATCAATAATCCAATAAAATCAATAATAGAGCACTAATTTTCATTGGATCCTTTTTAGTTTTGTTGAGTTGTTAAATAGACCTGCCACAACTGTATGGTGGCGCTAGCTGCAGCATCAGATGTTTTTGAACATTTTCAAATATAAATTTCACTTGACTTTCATTTACTGTTTCACTTTGGAAGTGTCAGTGATGAAGTTTCTTTTGTAAAACATCAGAATTACTTGTATTATGTTGTTCAGAAAATAAAGTCTGATTTTAGAACACACCTTTTAATTGCGTTCTAATATATTGTTATAATAGTTGAACAAAAACATATTACTCATTCCTAATGATTAAAGTGTCCTCCTTGTTTATTGCATATCAGTCTCTTTCAAAACTGAATTTGAAATATTATATACCCGTATCTTGAACACGGAAAAAGAAGACATGTTTACTTTTTTGGCATGATTTCAATCTTGGTCATAATGCTTCTCAAATGGCTGTCATTATAAACAGAGCATGGAGTGAAGGATCCATTTATGATCAGACAATGTGGCACTGGTTCCTGAAGTTCCACAGTGGGGATATGAGTCTTGAAGATCAAGGTGGTAGAGGATGTCCATCTGCAATTTACGATCAACATTTGAAATACATTAGTTAAACAGATAAACAAAACACATGTTAAACTGTCAGAGAAATGTCTCAGATAATGGGTGCCAGCATTTCAACAATATCAACAGCACTTCAACAATATCAGACCATCTTGAGAAAATTGGCAAATTGAAGAAACTGAGTAATGCATTTTGAGGTGTATTTGCTGCCATATCCGAGAAATTTAAATGATCCATTTCTTGATCATTAAATAGCAACTTGTGATGAGAAGTGGATCCTTTATGACAATTGTAAACAATTGATTCAATGGCTCGATCATGATGAAGCACCCAGATACTTTTCAAAACCGAAATTGTGCCAACAGAAGATTATAGTAACTTTCTCATATTCCACCATTGGCATTATCCATTACAACTTTCTGAAATCTAACCAGAGCCTCACTGCAGGAGTTTACTGCCTTCAACTGAATGAAATGTACATTCAATTAAACAAAATGCAACCAGTGCTGTTTAATCATTAAGTCTAATTCTGCATCAAATCACTGCAGAATCAGACTTGGGTTATAAGAAAATGCAGAAACTGCAGCAAAGATTTCTTGGCATCCAAACCTCTTGAGCTTTATTGAAAAAGCATAAATAACCTTGTAACTTTATGTCAGAAATGTATAGATGTTCAAGATTCCTATTTTGAATGATTTAAGCAGTTTAAATAAATCCAGGAATAAATGTTAATTTGAAAATTGGACATTATTTTCTGATGTCTGACATTATTTTTCAACCTATTAACTTTTCTTTTGCTTGTTTCACTAAAATTTCAATTAATTTTTATTTAATTTCTCTTTTTCTTTTATGAACCAACATCTACTGATTTACAGTGTATTTTAACAGTGTGACAAAATGGGTTAGCTGTTGGGTTAAGTGTATTAAAATGTAACTTTCAGTAATCCAGTAAAATCAATTATCCAGTACCCTACAGGTCCAAATGATGCCGGACTAGTGATGCTCAACCTGTAATAAAAAATATATGATCATAACCTGCTTTTTGGTTTAGGTACCTGGGTATTTTGTGACAGTTATCAATTTCCAAGTCTGGGATTTCAACTGCAGAACTTCAAGAATTAACAGTTTTTTCATGCTTGAAAAATTAGCAAAACATAATTTTTTCTTACGTTTTTTTTTATTTGGCGCTATTAACTGATGTTAAAGTAACTCTTCCTATTATAAAATATACATATAAAGTGACTCTTCTTATTATAAAATATACATTCTGTGTCTTGTCTCAGGTGAATCAATAAAATCTGTCAAATCTTTTACATACCTAGAAAGCGAGCTAAATTTTATTGAAAAGGATGTAAAAATTTTCATAGCTAAAGTTTGGGCCACCTTGAATAAAATGGATGTAATCTAGAAATCTGATCTACCAGACAATCTCAAGCAGAGATTCTTTTGGAGCCACTATAAAGGCAGTGTTAATTTAAGGTGCCACTACCTGGACATTAACGAAAACCTACAGTCTATACTTGATGGAACCTACATTTGGACGTTGAAAGCTATACTAACATCTCCTGGAGACAAAATCCAAATAAATGACAGCTCTATGAACCCATCCTTAATATTCCTGATATTATGCAAATGCAGAATGTGCATTGCAAGATACAGTTGGTGAGCAGAACAAGAACTCTTGGGTGATCTACTATTCTGGACATCTAGCCATGTAGCAAGATAAGGTGGTCACCCAGCAACCACCTATATTGACCCACTGATCCATACACTGAAGTAATAGAAGTGTTTAATATTTACTAGTTCCTTATCCTGAATTTGGATTATGGATTCAAGATACATGCCATAATTGCTTCTATTCTTTATAATTCATTCGTAGCAGTTATAATATTATGTCTTGCTTATCAATTCTTTCTCTTCAACTGACTCAAACAAACTTCGCCTGACCCACTTTGTGTTCTTTATTTAAGGCATTTTGCCTAGTACATTTGTGTTACCAGAGTTGTCATATTTACTCCACAACACATTCTAATTCCAGAAAATTTTCTGTTTTTGAAAGGTTTGAATCTATTTTTCTTGAAATACTTGGTAGGGAATGCTGATTTCTTTGTCCATTGGCCTCAAGAGGGAAAGCAAAGTTTACCCTCAATGTCAAGTGATGCATTATTATTCTTTAGTGTTTTTTAATTCCTCATCACCAGATTTGTTATTGTTTACAGACTTTGTAAAGCTTAAGTTAAGTGATGGAGTTGCAGTAATGTTAAATATCAGTGTTAAGTAAAGCTGAAAATTTGCTTATGTCTTTTGGGTTCAAATGCAATTGACACTAAAATACAACTATGATTTCAGTTTGAATTTCTGAGATGAGGAGTTATGATTATTTGCATCCAGACTAATGCCTTCATCTTTGTTGTTATTATCACATTTCTGCTGTTGCACACTTCAGCCTTCTTTAGATGTTTCTCAATCTGGGTAACATTCAGGGAATTGTATTTAATCTAAAGTGGCAGGTTGTTTTCATTCCACTGTCCATATCTAGGGATATCTTTTATTGTTCCCTGAAGGTTATCTGGATTGACAAACAACTAAAGAAGGTTGGAGGGCACAACGGTTGAAATTTTGTGATAATAACAACAAAGATGAGGACATTGGTCTGAATGTAAATAATGTAAATAATAATAAATAATTGTTGCCCTATCAATAGAATTTGATGTGCCACTGTATAAAGGAGTTGATCAATAAAGCCATAGCCTGATGCATTATGTAAAATTTTTCCTGCATAATCCTAGAGCTTTGTGATTAATATTCACTACTTAAATAAATACATTGACAAAGGAGATTATGTTGAAAATATTTGTTGATTAAAATGTTTTTTTTCTCAATCATTAGACTGTCACCTTATTCTTTTATCCCAGTATTTATCTCAGAATGTAGTGTCAGGGTTGTTTCATGCCATCATAGTTCAAACTACTTCCTCAATAATATGGCACGGTTTTAAGTGATTCTGTTTTTATGTGCATTAATCTGAAAACTTGAGTCATGTTCTTAAATGGCCTTGTCAGATGAGACTTTCATATGGAAGTCATTCATGGTGCCAAACCAATTTAGAAATATCTAAATTGTCAGCTGTATACAACTTCTAAGATCAATGGTTAAAAATAGCTTTGAGCAAGAGAAGCCTGTATGTTTTGAGAAAGACCACCTTTTTTTGAAAATTGTAGACTGATGCTACATAAACAAAAACTATGCTAAATATCAGAAACCGCATCACTTGATGACTACCAATAGCAGCAATAACTAAAATGGATAGCACATGTAATTCAAAGAGAAAATAATCACATAATCAAGATGCTGACATTCCACAATACTTCGAATAAAATCTTAGTAAGAAAATTCCCATCAATACTTAAAAGAGCAATAACAGCTATTGAAGTTGAAAAACCTATTTTCCTAAAACAAATGCAATGAATACCAAATGTTTCCTTATAATGGCTAATATTACCATTACTGTCACTTTCCTATTTGAATTTTACTAGCTATGATTTATTATTAATTATTAGCTTAACCCTTTAGCATTTGATACATTCTAATCAGCCTTGTAAATATCAGCTTTAAAAGTTTCCCTATTTTTGTCATAGTCTCACTGTTTGCATGACTCCCCATGTTATTTTCAATGATGTTGTCATATATTATAGTAGAGTAAATATGCAGTGAGTTGAGCATTGAGTGCCAATATTTACAAAGCAGATTTGAGCAGTTTGAATGTTGAAGAGTTAAACACTTACACACTTCTTGTAAATATTATCTTTGCATATACTGTGAAGTTTTTATGTTAATAGAAATATAAGATAGTTATTATTATTACTATTGAACTTTAATGAAATTGATTGATATTATCTTTGATTTTACTATAAATTGGTCAAATAAAAGATTTGGATAGATTTGCTTTGAAGTTATTTAAAAATGAAACAAGCATTTCTGCTAATCCAATCAAATGTTCAATTCATTTTAAAATGAACTGTTGTAATGAGTAGAATGCTGACTTTCTTTTCTATTACCTGGGAGCAAGAAGCATCATTTGATCAAGAGTTTAATTAGTTATCAGGTAAATTTTGCATTCTGCCAATATTTTTCATTAAAAACAGTTTACCAAAGATCAGGTGATGGAATTTAGCAGAAAGACGGGCAATGGGAAACTGTCAATCAAAAATGTAGGATAGTTCCCAATGACTGGAGGCAATGCCTTTTTGTCTAGTTTTGAAATGCATGCTGATATTTCAAGTTTTTTTTTGTAGGCAAATAAAAGCAGAAAACCAATGAAAAATCAATGTATGGCTAAACAAGATGGTCAGAATGGTAGCCAAGACAACATAACTGATATTGTTTTGATTACATTAAGAGTTCATAGATGTTATTTTATTGTATCAAAAAAAACATACGAAAAAAGCTAGTATTGTATGTTTTGGGTAATAAGAAAAGGCCGGTGCAGGTGGTGTAATTGATATTGGCATTGAAAGTGGAATCAGCAAATAGAATTCAGATTCCAAATAGTCTGTTGTGTGCATTTTTGCACAAATGCCATTGGCAAAAGCAAGAATTAATTTCTTCTTCCCCCAGCTATGAGTTAAACAGCAGGGTAGACTGCCAAGAAGCCAATTTTGGTTTGTGTAATAACATCTCTTCTTTTTTTTTCAGATAATACCGCATTAGTATCAAGCTACTTTTATCTATGAACAACAGTTGACTTATATTTTGCAATGAAAGTTCACGGAAGTAAGGAAATTCATGAATTTCAATGAGGGCAAATAATAGGAAGTCAAATCAAGAAATAGCTAGGTTTTTCCAGGTTAATCATCAAAAGGTTAATAATATTGTCAAGAAATTTAATGAAGGAGACCATTGTCGTGTGGAACAACATTCAAGAAGACCAAGCATTGTGTCTGAGCAAACAAAAAGGGTGCTGAAGAAGGAAGTCATGAGAAACCATTGTCAGAGCATCAAAGATGTCACCAACAGCATGAAAATGTCATCATATGCGGTGAGAAAGTCTCTGAAAGAGCTAGGCTATCAAAGAGTTGCAAGAAAGCAGTGCTTGATTTCAGAGATTAAATAGAAAAAAAACGGACTGGGTGAGAGAATTCAAGAGCAAAGATTATGAATTTTGGCAGTCTGTAATTTGGTCAGATGAAACTAAATTCTGCCAATATTCAAATTCTAGACAGGTTTATGTTTGGAGAAATCAGAATGAGACTTGGAACTCTGAATGTCTGTAGGTAACGATAGAACATGGAAAGATTGGAGTAATGGTGTGGAGCACTGTCTGGTTTAGAGGGAAATCTGAGCTGATTCTTGTTGACTAGTGGTTGAATGGTTCAAAATACTGTCAAATATTAGAGAAAGGACTACTGCCACTATTTGAAACCAATCAGATTGGCAAGAATGTCTACCTTTTTCAAGCAGATGGGGCACCATGTCATACGAGCAAAGTAGCAAAGGCCTGGAAGGAATCACAAGGAATCAAGTCACTGCCATGGGTAGACTAAAGTCCCGATATGAATCCAATAGAGCACATTTGGGAGCACCTTGACTGAAAACTTCAAAAGCGTGCAACCAAAATCACGTCTGTGGCAACCCTTAAAGAAACATTGCTAAAGGAATGGCAAAATATGGATCAGATGTTTGTTTGTTGTGTTCAAATCCATGAAAAATCAAATACAAGTACTGAAACTAGCAAATGAAAGACCTATTCCATACTAGTTCCAAATACTGTTTATTTATGTTGAGTTGGGATTATATAATTAAATTTTGAAATTGGATGTAGTTTATTTCTGCTGACTAAAAACTATTCTTAAGCCAGTGTAGCCTTGGGTTCCAACAAAAATGAAGGAACACTGAATTGAATTTAAACCTGTGGAGAATATGAATGCATAACAATTCACAGAGAATAAAAAGTACAAAAAAGAAATCTGTGGAGAAACATGATTGGCTGCATCCTTTTCTTTCATCAGAAATTCCCATACAGATTTTATTTTGTTGTGTTTACTTTCATACAAATGCCCTTAGGAAAGGCTACTTAACTCCAGCTATAGGTTATGTAGCAAAGTAGACTGAATTCTCTTGCCATGAGTGGTAACCAGTATGAAACTCTGAACTCCAAACTGTAGAGAAAGCAATGGGAAATTACTCAATTCTCCTTCCCCAAAATCCATGGTAATTCACACATAATAAAAAGAAAATAAATATGTGGTTAGTCTTGATTGTTTACATTCTGAAAAGCTATGGTTATCTCCATGTGTGTGTGCATGCATTGGGACCCTTTCCAAATGTTTGTATATCTACTTGCTATGTTTTTATTTTTCCCATGTGTACACACCTTAGGCATAGCTGAGCTATCAGGTTTTTCAGGGCAGACATTGACATACGATGAAGCACAGATCTCCACCCCCCCCACCCCTGACTGGGAGATTTGCTCAGCACTTGGCTTCTCTGAAGGGTTCCAAGAGCAAAGTATATTCTGGTATGATCTGTGGTGAGACACAGAGTTCACATTTTTGGGGGTCGATCATGTGTTCAGTTTGGTGCAGCCACTGACATCAGATTAATAACAGATTTTCACTCCCAGCTAGTGGGCTATTACTCATATCAAACTTGCATCTAGCTTCTCTGAAGGAAACTAAGTGCAAAGTCTATTTTGGCATGATCTGTGGTGAGTCCATTATGTACTACACTCTTATGGATAGTGAAATCAAAGCAATCTACTCACATGGATTGAATAAAACATTTGATATAAAATTTCCAGAAGTTTATCAAATATGACAGAAAACTGAAAAAGGTTTATGAATACAACAGCCAAAAGGAAGAAACTCCTCTGACTGAATAAATCAGCCTATAACAATAAACTCATCACCTCAGAAATTCAAAGAGAGAAACTAACTATTTTCTGTAACATCAGGATAGCAGTCCCAGAAACGAGTCCATTTGTGAAAGAAATGTTATATTGCACCAAAATATATCCTTTGGACAAAGACAATTGAGAAGAAGGTGGGACTCTTATTCTCATGTGTATATAAGAGACTGGTTTTCCCTCTCAGGTGGATGTTTGTATATCTATGTCTCATGTTTTCTATTTTTCCCATGTGTGCACATCCTAGTCACAGCTGGGTTCATCATGATTATCACATATCAGAGCAGTGACTGATAAAAGTTGAAGCACAGATCTCTACCCACAACTAGGAGGTCCACTCTGCAGCTGGCTTCTCTGAAGGGCTCTGAGTGCAAAGTCTATACTAGCATAACCTGTGGTAAGCCACATACTACACAGAGTTCACAATATTATATTTCTTTCTATTATAAAGAAAAGAGGGTATATGCCACTCAAGTTGGATAGACATGGTGGAATTATGAGTTTGACAGTATCCATTTCAGTCCCAGTATTTCATGCATTTGTCAAAACAGAATTCCACCTCCAGTTTAACTAAACCCTATCTGGCTTCTCTGAAGTACACAAAGTGCAAAGTCTATCATAACATGATCTAAGCTGAACCACATACTAGAATTGTACAGTAATAATAGTCAGACACTCAACGATAATTTGCAAATAACAATGCCTCAAAAATAGGCAATTGCAGTTATTCTAGCAATGAAGAGAAATTGGCTTAAAGCTTATTAAAACTGAACACTGTAAAATTGGTGTTTTGACAAGCCCACATATGATGGAATCAATTATTATTTTTCTGGGGAGGAATTTCACATATGATCCTTTTAAGGGTTTCTATTTTAAGACTTTAAATTATGTCAACAATTCAGTTAAAAAAAAACATGAAAATGAATCAGTTATATTATTTTAAATACTGTTTCATTCAATGCAGACATCTTAATTGTATCCAAGCAAAATACAAGATACTCTAAACAATAAAAAAGAAATACAACAAACCCTTAACATAACACAAAAATATATAACATGACTACAAATACTAGAAGCATTAAGCATAAAAGACAAACAAGCCAAAATTAATATAATGTTATCAAATGTAGGAACTAACATGCCAAATATATTTCATAAATTAAAAAAGCCAATGACAAAAAATTGTCATATGCACAAGTTGAAGCTGAAATATTTTAAACCAGGGATTCCCAACCTTTTTTTGCATCATCACCCACTTTCACATAGAAAAATGTTCCACTGTCCAGCTGTAAATATTCAAAAGCATAGAGTGATGGGTAAATTTATGTTTTGACAGTCACTTTTCCTGCCTTGGTAAATTCAAAATGGCCAATGGGATACAAAAGTAAAAACAATTTTATACTAGAGTCTGTCTATATTTCTGAGATGAGGTATTATGTACATTATTTACATTATTCAGACTATTGTCCTCATCTTTGTCGCCATATTTATCACAACGTTTTGGCCATTGTACACTCCGGCCTTCTTCAGGTGGTTAGAATTTCGAACTGAACCCTTTATTTCGCTCACTGGGGTAGACTGTTCTAGTTCCACGTGCCATGTTTGATGGATGTCAGTTATCAGTTATCTCCTGCTAATTTTCCCTCTTAAAGTTCTCCACTGCCTTAACCAGGTATTGAACTCACACTCTTTCGGTCCTGTCACTGGATCTAACCAATGCTTTTATCCACTGTGCTATGTGTCTGAATGTAAATGATTTTATACTAAATAAAAATTATCCTGAGGTCACTTCCTAATTTCACTGGCAAAGTTGTTCTTAGTCTTCCATTATCTTATTTATATCCCTACCAAAAATGTAATTCCTTCTGAAGAATTATTCGAATATCAATGACCTTTCTCAAAACTATAGAAATTACCAAAATATTCTTTCTTTATAGGGATATTTATATCTTATTTTGGGATTTAACACAATTATTCTCATTTAACCTCTTGTTTTTTTTTTTTTTTTTGTATTTTATACAGGGTTTTGCATATCTCCTTTGAAAATTTATTTCTGGTAGCATCTATTGAAATACTTTTTTAATACTCAAAATACTATATCGCCTACCTTAATTTCCAATTATCTACCGTTTTCTGTTCAACTGCTCATCATCTACTGAAATATCCCCCAGGTTGGGAAACCCTGTTTTAAACACAAAGCGCAAAAAACAAAAAATAAGCTTATGAAAGCTGAATGTATTCAGACATTGAGCAACTTATATTTAAATATGTAGAGATCAGAAATATACAAAAAATAAATAAAAATGATCCAAAAAAACCGACCTTTTATTGCTTTTTAGGCAAACATATATAAATGAAAAACAAATACACCTAAATATAGGTATTTATATAGAATTTTTCTTCTCATTACTACATATTGATAAACACTACAAATTGATCTCTACAGCTTACAATCTCAAACTAAACACCATAAAAATGTTAGCTATTGCTGTAGAACATGTTACATCAGTTGTTAATATGAGAATTTTGTTTTATTTTTACTTCTCTAATAGTAACCAGCAATTTTCTTATCTTTTTTTCTTCTACTTATCATTAAAAAAAGAATTCCCTAGTTACCGCACTATAAAAACTATGTGACAGCAACCTCAAAATGTGTGATAGCACCCTAAAACACATGTGATTGAATAGATGGGTGGAGTTTGATATATATATATATATATATATGTGTGTGTGTGTGTGTGTGTGCATATATATATATATATATATGTGCATATATATATATATATATAAAATAAAATGGCAAATGTTTTGATAGAGTACGTTCATTGTTTACTCATGAAATGATGATTCCTATCTTTTGGATTTTGTAGCACACAATGCTGTCAAATTTTGTAGCACACAATGTCTCTCAAAGCTTTTCCAACTCTGGGTCAAGTAAAGTAGAACAGGGATCAGATATTGGCTTACAAATGGACTAAAATAGTAAATAGGAAAGTAAAAGAACAGGATGCGGTTGCTTTCCCAAGAATATGGAACTTTCAGATGAGAAAAAGAAATTTTAAAAACACTACAATTTTATTTATTATTTGTCTGTTTTAAAAAGCTTTTTTATTATTTCTTTCTGTTTTCTTTCTTGTTTTTATTGATATTATCATCCTTTCTCAGCTATATATATACTTTCCTCTTTCAATGTATTGTACTTGATATAAAATTTTCTTCTTTTTCTCTTTGTCTTTCTCTGCCTTTGTTTGTTCTCTTTTACTCTTTTTCTTTCTCCTCTTTCTTCTTAGCTTTCTTCCTCTTCAAAAATTCTTATTCATTTGCTTATCTTCATTCTTTTTCCCTTTTTTCTTTCATTCATACTGCTATTCTACCTTTTACACTTTCAATCCTACTTATTTTTATTTTCCTTCATCCTCATCATTCTTTCTTTTATTCTTTATTGTCTTATTCATATTCTTCGTTTTCTCATCTTGTTACTCATTTTTTTTTCTTTTTTTGCTTCTTTTTTGTTTCTTTTAACTTTACCTTCTCTTTTCACAAGGATTCTTTTTCTTCTTTTTCTCTTTCACCTTCAATTATATCCAGTATTTTCTCTTCTCCAATTTCCTTATTTTCTTTTTATTCTTACTGTTTTTTCTTCATCTTTTTTTAATACTTTGTTATTTTCATACGCATTTCAGGACATTTTTATGTTCACTCTGCAAATTTAGCAAAAATTTGACGTGACTGGATAACTAAGTTATGAGACGTTCTGCTAATAAAAAGCAATGCTGACTATTTAAGAAGAATACGATAGATGGAAAGGAAAAGATGAAAACAAAAAATGTGTAACATTTTCTTTAAAGAAATTACATACTTTGACGCATTATTATTTTGGTCTCATGCACTCTGGAAGGGAAAATATTTTTTTACACTCATACATTCCTGTCAGTGAAGGTTGCTTAGTGGTTAGATGATTGGAGAGTTTCCTAGTGTTTACAGAATCAAAATGATAGGAGTGTCATGACTACTGGTTTAATCGCTAATTTTATTGAATACTTTGTGTGATTTTTTTAATAAAATATTCCATGAATGCTTTCAGAAAACAGTAGCTGTGTCTGCATTGAATCTAATTGTAACTCCTGACAGTGTTTTAATTGATCAAATGTTCCTCCCTTAAAAAAAAAAATAAAAGAGAATGGTTTGTTAATGATAATCTGCCTTGGGAAAATGGAAAAATCTGAGTTAAAATGATAACACAAAGAAAACTTTCTAAACACAGTAATTTTATTGCTTTTAGAATCTAAAATCGTTGTCGATCAAGGAAAATTTCCACTTTTCCTCATTAGGAATTAAAGCTATTTGTCATCATAAACTCTGTCTTTCCTCAAATGACCTTTTGCTCCTTGTCTAAGAAAGAAAAAAAAACACGAGTAATTTGTTATTATTTCTATTTTAAAACTAACATGTCAGACTTGTTCATTTATTGTGACCTACATAATCATTGGTAATGTTAGGCTGCTGACTTTATATATAAAGACATTTATTTTGTTTATTGCTTGTAAATGATAAGCCTTGCTTAATTTATTATATTTTTACAGTCACAATTATTACAAACTGTGAATAAATGGTTCAGTTCAAAATTCCAAAGTGGATGTATTGTTTTTTATGGCTTATCAACCTTTTTGTCAAAACATATTTTTAGATTGTGAGAATTTATTTTTTGGAGATAATGATTACAAATTCTACTAATTGACCAATAGTTGGTGGGGGGAGAAGAAGTGGATTCATAACTTTCCCAAGGTTAATTGCACATAAGTGAATATAACTGACCCAACTTGAATTAGAACTCAGGTCTCTGAATTCAAATTCAGTTTTTATGTTTGTGTCAGATGTAACACTTCAGACTCACTAGTTACCTGCATACAACTCCATATATTTTGCAACAGCAAGGATCTCAGGACATAGCCGCAGGAATATTTGTTGATGTTTTTTGCTGTTGTCTTTGTTTTATACACACACACACACACACACACACACACATATATATATATATATATATATATATATATATATATACACCCCTATATACATGCTGTGCAAAAGTAAATGAACCCCTAAGATAATATTTAAGATAATTGTCTCTTTTTTACAGATCATCAAAAGATCTTAATTAAACTATATATTCATTAAGAAAAACCTTTATTAAATCAATTACAACCATTTTCAAAGATTTTTATCAAGCTGGAATAAAAACATTAATTAAAAATTAAGATGTACAAAAGTGAACCCTTAAATTTAATATTTGGTGACTGATCCTATAATTTTAAGCAGACCAGCACTTAAAGTCAACATGACATGCTGAGAGAGAGATGCAACACAGATTAGCATTTGATGTCAACACCAGCATGCAGAGAGAGAGAGAGAGCCACTGCCAACAACAATGATGGCCAACATCAATATCCATTTCCCTTTGAATTTCACCACTTTACCTCTTCCTATTGTCAGCTACAGATAGAAGTTACCTGTCTTTGTATATATTTACATAAATTATACATTTATTTACCCCTACTCTATGTTTGCTTTTATTTGATGCTTGGATTTATATTTGACAAGGCATAGAAGGAATTAACCTCCACAACAGTAATGACAACAACAACAAGGTTCTGTCCTTCAGGTTACCCATTTCCACCTCTGCAACAACTTTCTCCCCAGAAACTGTAACTATTGTCCTTTCAGTAAAGTTACAGTGTTGCAGTATAATCTCTAGGTTGACTCTGTAGTTATTGTTGTAACACAGTATATGCCTGAACACTTGTTTGCAACAGGGATTAGCTAGCAGACAAGCATACTTGGAAAAACAACAACTAGTTATTTATTACATGATAAGTAAAGTTGGATAAGAGTTAATTTTACAGCAGAATGATGACTCCAAATTATATCAGTGGAAGATCCTCAGATTTAAAGAAAAGAACTTAAGGGCTTAAAGGAGCTTGAAATTATACAAGACACTACTCAATGCACTTGTGTGTTTCAAAACCTCCATGATTACAATTTTTCCCAGAGAACATTAATTAAAAGCAAATATAATTTACTTCGATGAATATTCATTGGAAGTGTCATGAGCTATGAATCTCCTATAATTAATATATAATATATATTCCTCTAATGAAATAGGTACTGAATGTAGGATATTTAATATTAGTACTGAATGTAGGATATTTAATATTAGTACTGAATGTGGGATACTTTTTTTCTAATGATGTGCATAATATTTCTGTATGTCAAAACAATGCAGGGTAATTTTATTAATCAATTCACCACAAGTGACAAAGTTACCAAGACAAAAGGGGTTACTGAGAGTGAAAAGGAATGAGAACAATTTAGAAGGAACTAGAAACCTAATCCTAAACATGAAACAAGGGATAAACCTCTATCCTGTTCAAAAGACCACGGAGGAGTGTGAGCATGGTGATAGGTAAACCTCCCTACTCTTATTGAGGAGAAAATGTAAATAAATGAAAAATATGTAGTAAATAAGAATTTCAGAGTTGAGGCAGAGACATTAAAAGTATCGAGTTGAAATTGACATTAGAAGGCACTGGAAAGCTGATCCCAAAAAGAAAACTCGGGATAAAACTCTACACCTGCTAAAAAGACCATGAAGGAGCGTGAACTGGAATTCTATATAAATTCAATATAACACATTTTAAATTTTAGCTTTAAAATATCTGTCATCCAACATGTCTAGACAAAACAGCTCAACTGATTTCATACAGTCTTTGTTTTATCGCTATTGTTTTTAAATCTCACATACAAATAATCTGCTAAGAAAAGGTTTAATGCTATAAGAATCTGGATGAAAATTTACCGTAGAAGACTCAGAAATCAGTGCATTTTCTATACATTTTTGCCATAGTAAATTACATCAATTAAGGCAGCATTGCTTAAATCAAAATTATGGTCACATTCCCCATGATGAATGACTATGCACTAAGTGTGTTATTTTGTAAAAATTTCCTTTTGTGTTCATATAATCTTTTATTTAAATTCCTAAAAGTCTCACCGATGTATTTTCTGTAACACTTATTACAGCCTATAGTGTAAATTCCTGCTTAAAGTTTTAGTTTTCAAGTTGTTGTTTTTTATGAATTAAGTATGTTATTGTTTTAGAAATAGTTGTGACAAATATGCTGTAGCTATGGTCCACTGAAAACACTACTACCATCTCTATCAGATGGAACGGTGTAGCAGAACCATTGCCTCATTCAGAACTGCATCTAATCATTGCAAGCAGCTCTATGTAAACAGTCCAAGCCAGAGTTGAAAATAAAAAAAACTTGGATCCTACAAATTCTGGAAAATTGCAAAAGCAATAATCAATAAAGGCAAATCATCAGTGGACCATTATAAATGGTCATTGGAGAGCACTAAGCTCTTTGCTATAAACTTTACTTCTAACCTCTAGGTTAGACAAAAAAGTTCCCTCATCTTACAAAGTACAAGCTTTATGATATCTTTATATTGGCTTTGGAGATTTCCAGAGTTATCAAAAGCTTTGACTCTACATTGGCTATTGATCCAGATAAAATAGTTGTTCTCAAGAAACTTGTCCCAGAACTGTTTCCAATCTTGGCAAAGCTGTTCAACTTAAGAAGTAAAGTTTCCCAAGCCCATGGAAGCTGTCTAGAGTGTGCTCTGTATACAAGAATGCAGGTGAGCTCTCATCTTCATCATAACATCACCCAATACTGCCCATGTCATTAGCAAACCTTTTGAAGCTATCATCAACAGTTGTTAAACACATCAACAAAAACAAAATCCTGATCAACAAACAGTATAATTTTTGCTCTTCTAGGTCCACTGCTTATGGCTTAACTATTATTATTCATAGAATTAGTGAAACATCTCAAGAGTGATCATCAAAGATAATCTCAAAGGCCTTTGATAAAGTGTGGCACTATGCAAACTTACCAGCTATACAACTTCTGTAAGGTTGCTCTATGGAGGTCATTATTAATGGCCACTATGCTGAGACATATGAGATCAATATTGATGTCTCCAAATGCTTTCTGTTTGGTTCTACCCTCTCTCTCTCTCTCTCTCTCTCTCTCTCTCTCTCTCTCTCTCTGCTTTATATCAGTTATCTGCCTGAGAACATTCTCAGATTTGGGCAGATGTTACCCACTGCTCACTGTCTGGCTTTGACAGAGTTCAAAAGTGATTATGCAGCCTTGTGGGTGATGGATTATTTTCCACCCTGCAACCCCTATCCCACTTCTGAAACACTGCTAGCTTCTCATTACTCTAGCCCTATTACTATTGTAGATGTTCAGATGAGTTACATTCGTTAGTTCCATCAGCTTATACCTTCACAGCTATGACCCACCATAACATGTTTACAGCAGCATTCCCAGTGTGTTTCTTTGATAAGAAGTAAGATTTACTCAGACAGCTTCTTCCCTTGCATTTACTTTGCAGAAAAACTCTCAAGAGGATGCTTCCCTGTCCATTAAAATCTTGGTCACCTCAAGTGTAGTGTCAAATGATATCGACTTAATATTTCCTCTTTCCCCATCCCTTACAACAATTTTGCTCAGTAACCCTCTACCTTGAATGTCTCTTGGGTGAAACAACAGTAAAAAAATGTATTAAGTTTAGATAAATTATTTTCAAATGTAGTTGTGATTGAGTTGATAGGTTCGTAAGTAGATATGTCTAGTTTGTTGGATTACAGCTCCTTGATGATAATTACAGGTGGCATGATATTTGAAAGTTTCTTTCTTTTTCCCCTTTGACTTTTGGAGCTGCAACATTGTTTCTTTTTACTTTGATAGATATTAAGCACTTCATAGACACAGACTGAATATCATATTAAACTATTAATAACTTCAACTTGGCTTCTTTCTTTGTCCTTCTGTAACATGTCTTCTTAAGACATTTATTAATTTTTGTTTGTTTGAATTCTGGATTTTGTTATTTTTTTTGTCTGGACTCACATCAGTCTGCCAAATATTGTTTGTGGGACAAATTTATCAAAAGACAAAAAATTATAATACCATCCATTCCTTCAGATTATATTAAGATTATATTGATATACTAATGGGTACATTTCAAGTTAATATATTGGTATCTTAAGCTTTGGGTTAGTCATACAAAATCCACTAGTTTATACAGTCATTTGTTTTTAATCAAATCATCCCAAGCAAGGCAATAATGCCACTAGAATGCTGAGAGTTACAGGGAGTGAAAAAGAACATTAGTG
Organism: Acanthosepion pharaonis; assembly: GCA_903632075.3. Taxonomy (NCBI): domain Eukaryota; kingdom Metazoa; phylum Mollusca; class Cephalopoda; order Sepiida; family Sepiidae; genus Acanthosepion; species Acanthosepion pharaonis. The sequence continues at coordinate 265,450 of CAHIKZ030004340.1, read as the reverse complement.
AGGAAAATAAAATAAAGGGACAGAGTTGCAAAAGACAGAAGATAGTGATTGAAATTGCATTTAAATTTATGAAGATTGTAGGTAACAGGGAAATTGTGAATGCCTTGGTAGTCTGTCAACTTAATGTTTAAGACAACAAATCCTTCAATTTGGGGGTCTTTCATATTTGGTGGTTTTCCACTGCTGGTTTTGATGGAACTGAAAGTGAGGTTTTCCATCGCTGCGTCTGTGTTGGCTTAGGCTTGGTTGTCATGTTTGATGACTGTCGATTTTCCTGCGAAGCACATGTTGTTGGTGTCTCAACTGGTTACAACCATTAGACCAGGATATCCCTTGCTGTCTCTTGGTTTTGTGTTTTGCTGAGATGCATACTATAGCCCAGTGGCCTACTTTGCCACATATGTTGCATGTGTCATTTTTGGCAGGACAATGTTCTCTGCAAAAACAGTGGTCATGTCCACAATTTTTGTGTGTCTGTGTGTATTTTCTATCACCTCCTTGACATTAGCAAGTACCACAGTTTATGATGGCTATCTGTGATGATGGTGTTGATTCCTGTAGTTGGTGATGTTGGCTGATGTATATTGCTGATGTTTCATGTGTACTGGCTAATTTAACAGCCTCATCAATTTTGTAGCCTTTTGGTTTGTTCAAAAGTTCCTTTTGTAGCTTGGATATATGTGTGTTACTGATTAGTAACTCAACCAAGCATTTGTTTACTCCATTGGCTGTGAAGTTGCATTTCTTTGCTAACAGTTGACATCTGTTAATGAAGATGTCCATTGTTTCTGTTGGCTTTTGTTGATATTTGATAAGTTTAAGCCTATAGACGCATTGGTTGGTTGCCAGCTTGAGCTGCTCTATGAAAGCAAAGAATATTTTTTGTGAGTCTTTGTGGTCATTGTCTGTCATCAACCAACTGTTGTATCAGTGTAGGACTTCTTTGCCAGTTGCAAGGAAAATTAACAACACTTTGTCTTCATGTTTTGTTGCCTTAACCATGAAGTAGAAATCTATACATTGTCAAAATAATTTGAACAACTCAGCAATGTTTGGCAAGCCCCAGTCAAAAGTAGGTACATGTATCAACAATGTAGCCATAATATCTGCCTGTTTGTAGTGGTTAGTGTTGTGAGCTCAGCATGGTGTAAGCAAGAGTGTATAATGAGTGAGAATTCATGAAATGTAAACTCAAAAAAATACTATGCTACTGTTTGTACTCACTGTTTTTTATTTGTACAGTGATGTAGTAGGGTTGCTTATTGTATTATCTAGTCCCGTTGCTACCATGTCATGCCACATGGTGCATGTTATATGTGTTAAAATATAATGATAGCTCAAACCTTGTGTATATTTACAAAAGGGACTGTCATGGCATATGTTCATTAATTAATGCGCATGCTCAGTTGTACATAAGAACTGGATTGACGTTTTGTGAATCTGGAATGAAATAATAAACAATATTATTACACTCTGTGGTGATTAAATGAAAGCAGTTTTATTTTGGAGGCATTAAAATTTACAAGACATTCCTTGCCTCAGTTAACTGCCAATTGGAGTCCATCTTTGAGAGCAATTTCCAATTTTACTTTGTTGGATCTGTCAAACTTGCTATTAAGACAGGAGTAAATAGTTTTGTCATCTGCGTAAATGTCTATTTGGGAAGTGATGACATCAAGGTTGTTGATGATCATCATAAACAGCATAGTACTGAGGATATAGCACTTGAGGGGGAATGTCTGCATTAATAAGAAATGAACGAGTAGCATGTCCATTCAACGTGACCTTCATTACATAATTTGTTAAGAATGAGTAGATTAAGCCAAATATTCATCCAAAGATACATGTAGCCCTTGAGCCTGTGGAGAAGGGCAGCCTATCAAACTCTGTTTACTGAATACTTTTAAAATATTCAATCTTTCTTTTTATGTGCCATGTTCTTTCAGGACATAGGTAATCATGGCTCTCCACCTCCCTCTGTTCCTTGCAACTCTCAACAAGTTCCTTCCCTCTGTCACCTCCCCCAAACCATGTTCTGTCATCCATTTGCTTAAGGCACTAGGTATGTCATGCATTGTTTTCTCTTGTCTCTCTTTCCCTCTGTTCAACCTGTGAGTATCAGATTCTCCAGGCCCTCCTTCCTCATTATGTGTCCCAGGAATTTTAGCTGCCTTTTCCTGATGTTAAGTATAAGCCTCCTCCTTGTTTGCATCCTCTCTAAGACCTCATTGTTGCTCACTTGATATCCTTAGCATCCTTCTGTAGAACCACATCTCCGATGCCCTGAGTCTTTTCTTCATCTTTGAGGAAATCGTCTAACATTCACTCTCATAAAGAAGGACAGATGTCACATAAAAACTCAGTATGCTTTTCTTCGTTACCAAAGAAATCTTCCTGTCTCACAATACTCTGCCCAGCTTTTGGAATGTGTCCTTGACCATCACAATACATCTACGAATCTCAGTGTCAAATTTACCATCCTCTGTCAGAAAACTTCCCAAATATCTAAACTTATAACCTGCAAATCACATTTTGGGCTCATCCTTTTACTGATGACCATGCATTCTGTTTTCTTGGAGTTTATGCTTAGTCCCTTCTTCACACTCTCCATTGCTACCTTTTGTAGGAGATTTTGTAATTTTTTCCATGTCTGCTATCAGTACTGTGTTATCTGCATATCTTATGTTGTAAAGATTGTGGCCACTAATAATACTAAATGTTATTGTCATCTATTTGAATTCTTTCACTTCCTTCTTTTATTTATATAAAACCTTTTATTTAATTTTATGACTTATAATTATGATGTTAAACATGTATAAGAAAAATTACAAAATTTACACAAAACATCAACAGGATATTTATTTCTGTCCCATGGTATTTAACAACAAGTATGGCCTAAGAGTTGTAATAAAAAAACCGACAAAAATCTGAAATACAAACCAAAAATAAATAATAAAACTTCATTTAAGAAATCTGATTATAATCAGCATAGAGTTTAGAAAGGATTGTAAAGGTTTTAACACAGAATTGAAGTCTTGAAAATCACAAAGATGACAATGTATAAAAAAAATACTGCTGGTAATGACTCTTGTACAATATTGTGTGAGTTTACAAGAACCTTTGACAAAACATAATCAAGCATTGCCTCCACCAGTGAAAGAGTTTGGAAAGGAAAGTTTAAAGAATCCTTAAATCTTAAAATAGTTTTTTACTTCTTTTATTACTCAGACTTCCAAAATTGCATTTGTTTTAAGACAACCAAAAATTTCCTACAAATTTCTCTTTATAATTATAATGTATATAGAGATATACAGAGCTTGTGTCTTTATCGCAGTAGCTCCTAAACTTTTTTCTCTGGGCTGCATCTTTGGAATTAAAATTTGTTTGTGCCTTACCAAATTTTATGTGATAAAAAGTACATTTAAAAATAAAAACATGAAGAAGGATAAACTGCAGATTCAAAGTCAGAACATTACCATTGACAACTCTCTCCTCCAATTTGTGGACACTAAATAATACGTGATATAATGTAAAAATATCACAATGATAAAATCGGTCAATAATTATTTATAATTTACTCTATTTACATTGTTTAGACTGTTTAAACTGTTGTCCTCATTTTTATTGTCATATTCACAATGTTTCAGACATTGTACACTCCAGACTTCTTCAGGTGATGTATGTTGGAATTTTGAACCAAACTCTTTATTTCTTCTGACTGGGTATGCCTTTTCTGGATGTCTTAGTTTCAGTTATTTCCCTTTAGTAACTCAACTCTCCAAGTTTTTGTTCACCTCTACTGTGGTCAGGTATTGAACTCACAACTCTTTGGGTCAAGTCACTTTTGAATTACTTTAACCAACATTTTTATCCACTTAGCCATGTATCCTTGGGTAAATAGTTACAATACCTCATCTCAAAAATATAGATAAATTATTTATAATTATTTTTACTGGGACTTTTGCATGCAATTGCAAGTAAGCCATCATAATATTTTAAATATTGAAATCATATTTATTTTTGGCATATGAATTTTTTAAAACTGTTTCTAAATCTTTGATCATCTTTCAATAATTCCGCCTCACCTTCTATCCTCTTCTGCCTCACCTGCTATCCTCTTCCACCTCACCTGCTATCCTCTTCTGCCTCAACTATGAGACGTGCCATACTGTTCAGGAACCACTTTTTTAAGGTGACAAATACAACCAAAAGTGAATAAACCTTGGGTGATAGAAATATTAATTTTCAAAAGTTTACTCTTTGGGGGAAGAGATTAGATTTTAATTATAGTGTCTAATTGAATTTGTATATTAAGGTAGGCATATATTTTTTGCATTTTTGCTAAACCCAGAAGTATGAACAGAAAATGATCATTAACATTTTTAAGAAATCTATCATATTTTTAGACATAAAAGTCTGGGTGAATGTGTATATATACATATTAAATATATGTGTTCTCTCCTACATACATGCATGCACTCATATTTTTTTTCTTAAAATATATTAATTTAATTTAGAATGGCTAGTCTATCTATCTATCTATCTATCTATCTATCTATCTATCTATCTATCAAGACATGCACATGCACACACATAAATATATATAGTCTATATATCTATAGGCATCACATTGAAACACCTGTTTCCATACAATCAAAGAAGTGAAGCAATGTCGAGCCTGGTCAGTATCTAAATGGGCGACTGCATGTGAATACCAGGTGCTGTAAACTTATATTTGTTGGTGATAAAATGGGTAATTGTTTGGAATTGTTAATTGGAGAGTAAAGTTCCAATTCGAGTTGGGTTTGTTATATTCATTTATGTACAAATACTCTTGGGAAGTAAGACTCTACAGCCTCCAGTACTTGCCCAAAAAAGAATTATACACAGAAAATACTTTCAAAAACCTCCAATATACAACCCCCAAAAGATAATATTATTAAAAACAATAAACTAGATAAAAACATATATCATACAACCTACTAACTCCATAACATCCATCATATATAAAACAATCTATCCAATCTAAGCAGCATCAAAATAATTACAAACACATCCAAAACTATTATGGATATGATCAGAACCAAAATTAACCATAACAATAATAATTTTGAAGCAGGTAAATATAAAATAAATCATCACAACTGTTATAAATATAAGGTAAATATAAAATAAATTGCCAGAAATATTCTCCACAATACATTAAGGAAATTTTCAGAAATTTAAAAATACATATCTATGAACACAAAATGGATCTTATGCACACCATATGCATTAGTTATACATAGGAATAAATTCAACCACAGCTTTGATCTAAAGAATGCAATAGTTATTATGAAATAAAGTAACTTAAAAGGAAAATTCTTAAGAGTGCTACTACGGAATCTTGTCAAAATATAAATCTGAACCTGAGATTTTTTCCAATATCTCCATTCCTGAAAGAATTACTATTTTCTCAAGTCAAGATACATGACTACAGAAATGTTAAAAAATTAAATAGTTAAGAGAAAATGGTTAAATCCATAGCCTCATGTTATTCAAAATATATATCACATAAATAAATGTTAAACAAAAATAATTTAAATACAAATTTGAATTAAAAAAAAAATTTCTAAAGACATCACTTACTTTCATTTATTAGACATTTAATTGTGTCTCTTCATGCCCCTATAACTTACCTGACTTTTCAGCTAACCTGATGAATATTTAGGAGAGTTCTTATTGAAAAACCAATAACATTTTTTGTTCTTGTATATAAATACTTGTTACAAAATAAAATCCTTGCATTTGCCTTGATAAAGTACCTCAGAGAACAAAACATGTCAGCTAAGATCAGTTTTCCTTTTGTCTTTATTCATATTGTCTTTTTACAGATATACTCTAGCTGAAACTTTTATAGATTTATGCAAATGTAATTTAAAATCACAATAATTTTTCTTTCATTTTCAGCAATTTTGCAGACTTCTATAAATTAATTCTTGTTCATTTTTTATTCTTTCTCCTTAATAGTGTTTTTTTTCATATTCTCTAACACTAAGTAACTCCTTGTGTTTCTGACTTTATTATTGCCTTGCTTGGCAAGAAAAAGAAAAGTTTAGTAGTGTTATGTTCAAAATAATTCAGAATTATAATATCACTGGGAACTTTCAATTTGTCATCCAACCATCTTCAGGATCCATTGTTTTGGCATATATCATTGGTATGATATTGATACACATGTTGTCAAATTGTTTGTCGTGGTTCAGGTTAAATACATCTATTAGTTATTTAAAAAAACATCCTAAAACTAATAGCTGTTTCTTAATACTTTGCTTAGCTTTCAGAAGGTAACTTTTGCTATCCCAATACACCTTCAAATTTTAGTCTTGCACTTTCCAACCTCTGTTAAAACCCTTCCCAAATATTTAAATTGTTTGGTTTTGGTATCTCTGATTTGTAATTTGCACATTGGTCTAGGAGGTGAATAAAAATGTAATTTTAATGTGTTATACTTAATTACACCTGGTTAAATAAACCCACACCCATAAGATAAGTGTCTCAAGATCTTTATCTGTCTAAAGGAACTAATATTTTCAAAGGCTTGTAAAATCTAAATTATCTACATTGTATAAATAACACAGCATTTGACTGTTCCATCACTTTTCTAATTCATGCATGATCTATATGTCAGTTCCCCTCCATCTAATTCTCTGTCGAAAGATCTAATTATCTGCTTTGAATTTTGCCAAGATAAGCATTTTTTTAAAAGAATGATATGTAACAATAAATCACACGATGTATGTATCATACATTCCACAGGAATAGAAGTCTAATTTATTTTCTAAGAACATTTTTTTTCTCCAATTCCTTGAAGAATTTTTTATACTGCATCACATGGGGCTTCATTCTTTTTCACAAAGATTCATACTTACATGACACAAAATTACAAATCTCTTTTTATATTTATATATACTTACAGAAAAATGTATTTGTTTACTTAATATATATATATATATATGTATGTATATGTATGTATATGTATATATATATATATATATATACTTTTATATATGTACACATATGTATAGATATGTATACACATAAATTTGGGCATATATAAAACGATGTGCCAAAGCATTAAAAACAACAGTACTGCAGGAAATGGACTCAGCTAAATGGTCTATGTGACATAATAAGTAAAGAGGTAGTGTAGCTATGGCAACCAAAAATGATGGACCCGATTTAGCACCATTTGATTGTAGAATGACTGTTGGGGCCAGAAATATGGGGTCACTGTATTTTCAAGACTAGTAACTTGTCAAAGTTTATCTAAGACAATAATAGTAAGTGTAGACCAGGACAATATCAATTCCAGACAGACATCAATGGCATGTAAGAAATGTAAGTAAAATTATATTAAAATGGAATTTCAGATAGCAACAAACCTAAAATAGTTGAACACTACCACAAATTGTATCCCAAATCAACACCAGTGTAGCTAAACTGATCAGTCAGCTCATACACTATATTCTAAGTGGCTTTGTAATGATCAAACAAAAAAGAAGACATTATGGAGTCAGTTACTATAATTTAGTTGAACCAGAGAATATTGTTACCTGCCGGTAGAAGACCATTGTCCTGTAGCCTGATTAGAGAAATCACATTTCCAGTTCTTTCAAACTGGCAGTATAATTGGGTGAAAACTGCACCAGGCTATAGATCCAGCTTGTCAGCAAGGTGTTGTGCAAGATAGTGGTTACTTTGTATTGGTTTGCATTCTATTCAGGTGGATTTCACAAGAACCACTAGTGAAACTGGATTTTGTTTTTACAGGTATGATATACAATAATTATTTTGTAAGCTGTATAATGATACCAGAATAGAGAATGCAGACCATAAAAGAAGCCAGGTGCATTAGAGAACAGACCTGGAGTGAACATGCGCTTGCATCTAATTTTACAATCATGGGAAAGATTTGTAATACATGCATTTACATAAACAAATGCCCCACAAGAGGATTTGGGGAGTTTGTTATACATCAGAGATGAGAATGTAGGGTCTGCCACTCATAGATCACAATCTTGTCAGTGGGAATTGAGAGAGTCAAGAGTTGAATAAAATTTAACATCAAGTATAAAAGATTCAAGTCTCATCTTATCATTTAACCAGCACCCTCAATGCATTACAAGACTGTTGGCACCTCTTTATACTGTTTCCTGGTATTTATGATATGTTTCAGAAAGATAACTCACCATCCTTCTGCTGACTTTAATTGGTTCCATGAACACTTGGCTGCCTTCCGGACACACCATTGGACTCCACACTAACCAGATTTAACCCCCAGTGAGCATAAGATATGTTGGAAATTTTGCTATATTCTACATGGCCACAACCATTAAACACAACTCAGTTATAGATAATCCTAGAATGTGTTGAATAAATATGTATTATGCAATGATCCCTGTCTCTGGTAGACTCAATGTCGTGCTACATAACTGCCATTATTAAGGTGAAAAGTAGCTACATATTATTTGATAGGTAATTTTATGTCACTTCAGTTTTATATATTTTATGAATATATATATCTGCTTCTATAATTCCCTTTCTCTCCATTCACACACACACACACACATATATTTTGAAATGGACAAAATCCGACAGTTATTTAAGACATTTTTATGTTTATACATTCTTTTTATAGATACAAATATTTAAGTAAATTCTCTGTTTATAATAAACAGTATAAACAACATTTACTGGCCTGAATGTCAGGGAAATTTTCATAGAAATTATATGTCCTCCAACAGGAATCGAACCTGTATCCTATACAGAAGCATCATATAGCCTGACATGCCTTAACCGAGTGAGCCACAGAGAAGCGTTTGGTTAGCAAGGTCAATTTTACTGTTTTTAAACACAATTCTCCATGATTTTCTTTCATTCATTCATATCTGCTCAATGTGTATCCAAATGTAAACAAATGGTGTCATACATTATGAAATGGACAAAGTCCAACAATTATTTAAGACATTTTTTATATTTATATGTTCTTTTTAAAGATACAAATATTTAAGTAAGTGCTCTGTTTATAATAAACAGTATTGCATTGAGCAGATATGAACAAATGAAAGAAAATCATGGAGAATTGTGTTTAAAACAGTAAAATCGACCTTGCTAACCAAACGCTTCTCTGTGGCCCAATAAGTTAAGGTACATCAGGCTATATGACGGTTTTGTATAGGATACAGGTTCGATTCCTGTCGGAGGACGCATAATTTCTATGAAAATTTCTCAGACATTCAGGCCAATAAATATTGTTTATACTGTTTATTATAAACAGAGCATTTACTTAAATATTTGTATCTATAAAAATAATGCATAAACATAAAAAATGTCTTATATATATATATATATATATATATATATGATTTAAACTTGGATGAGAATATGCTAGGTGAACTGAAAATGTCATGATCTCATGATGAAGTTAGTTGAAACAGTGTGTGATACAACAAATATTAAAACAAATGAATATATAAATAAAAACTGAGTTCAAATTAGTAAAATCCAATCTAAAAGAACAAAACACTACAATTAACCTTTATCACACTGTTTGTGACTTCATTTTCTGTACAAAAAGTTTATCCTCTGATCCTAGAATAACAGTGTGTCTGAATTTCATTGTTGTGTTATCATATTCTGCTATGGCAACAGAAAACAATTTTGATTAAAATTAACAATAAGGATACTTCAGTTGAGAGGTCTTGGCAAAGAATGCAGTGGAAAGAGAAGCAATATTAATAATGCAGATTGTTAAAATACAGAATTCACATGATTAACATGAATTACATTTAACATTGGTTACACTAAAATCCATTTTTCTGATGACACTAAAAGAAACAACTGAATTGGATTCACATTAAAGCCCCAGAGATTTGTCAGAAAACCTTAATAAGCCATGTTCTTGAACATCTCATTAAAATTGGGAAACCTACAAAAATAGAATATGAATTCCTCATGAGCTTTTGCTTAATAACCAAACACAATGTTCCCTTCCTCTGCAAAAGTCTTTAACAAAGGAATACTAACTTTTTATTTTTGCATTACCTTGTGAGATGTGATGAAAAATGGGTTTTGCATGTCATTAGAAAATGAAAAAGACAGTGATTATTACAAAATGCCAACAGGAAAACCTAGTTTTCATCAACAGAATTCCTCGCTTTCTGTTTGGTGAAATATGAAAGGTGTCATCCATTATAAGCTACTGGATCATGGAAAGACCATCACTGCAGGTATTTATTGCCAGAAATGTCATCAAATAAACAAAGTTGAAAGGTATCTTGCTTTGGAATGTAAGGTCACATTCATCAAACCAAAAACATGAAAAAAAAAAATAAAGAGATTATTAATATAAGAAGTACTTCTACATCCAGATTTAGCAGCTACAGATTTATATTCATTTTAATCACAAGAATATTTTACAAGTAGAACATTCAAAATGTTCAGTATAGTCTTTGAGGTGGGAACATAGATTTATTTTCCTGTTGGGCTACAGGGGTTGAAAATGAAGGTGATTACATTTTTGATAAATAATATTTAATTAAAATTAACTTACATTTGTTTTTATATCCTTTTGGCAAAACTTAATTAATTTTCAAACATACTAATATATTTTAACTCATCATGCTGCAAATATATATTTGAAAAATCCATATTTACATTATATATGACTTTATGGCAATGTTTAGACATAATGAAACACATGTGTGAGAATATAATAAAGTTATTGCAGCAGAAAATAGAAGTATCCCCAAAGAAGTCATCATCAGAGATTCAGGATTTAAATATCATTATCACTAACTGGTAGCACTCAACCAATACCTCATGATATCAGCATATGTTGCTGTTTTCTTGCCACAATAGGAAAATGTGAGATTCAGGCAGATGTAACTTCTACTAAATCTTGCTGTCACTTTTTCGATTAACTCCATTCTGCTGTAGATATTCCAAGGTAAGACAGGTGAAATTATGATATCAATAAAACCTTGACATTCCACTTCAAGAGGAAACAGCTTCTTTATCCTGCATTCTTGTCACAGATCTTAATATTTTTTTAATGTGCCCAGATGACATTTTTGTCAAAATGAAACATGTGTGTGTATGCACATTTATTTAAAAGTATAAAAAATATGAATACGATGTGGAAATAACAATTTTTTTTCTAAAATTACAATAAGAGAAATTAAAGAATCAGAAAAGAAAGAAAAATAATGAAAGATTTTGAATCCAAAAACTCAAGAGATGAAAAAATAAGTGAACCAGATCCACAACAACAAATTTCATTCATGAAAAATATAAAAATATGAAGGAAATTGATTTTGAAAGAGCTTAAAAAGGCGAATAAAAATGAGAAAATTGTCTGCAGATCCATAGACATTTTTTTTATCCTCTTAACACATTAAATGAGAACAATCAAAAGAAAATGGAAACAAAATCAGTGAAAGAAGAGACAAAGAATAAAACAATGGAATTAAGAATGGTTCAAATGACAAAGAATGGAAAGTATAAGAATTCTGAGAATTTTCTTCGTAAAAATATGTGCTTATCTATTACTTATACACACAGAAGCAATACACATAAACATATATATAATATTGACTGAGTGTTTGTTCATTCTAAAGAATTAATGGATTTATGTTAATCCGACAATTTTCTTTAGACAAATGTATTATAGTGAATATGTAATATTTGAAATAAATGCCCCATTATCTTTACTAGGATTTCTTACAACTGGAGGCTATTAGACATAATACACACTGTTTAATCAATGAAAATAGGGAATCTATTTCAAATATGATGTGTCCACTATAGTACACACACGCACACACACACACACATATATATATATATATATATATATATATATACATACATACATACATACATATATATATATATATATATATATATATATATATATATATGGGCCTTGGTAAAGAAAAAATGTATTTTCAGGTAGGAATCGATCCTGTGTCACCCTTTTTAGGGAAAAACCACAATTTGATTTGCAGAATGTGCTACTCTGCCATGAAAAACTTCATAGCAAAACTGAAAATAAAGAATTTCTTACTGTGCCGCTCTTCATGTCCGAGCTGTAAACCTCACTGGATCAAACAGAGATTTTCCATAAAATGGGAGAAATTAGAAAAAAAGGTTCAACCAGGCTGGTGGGAGGAGCACATTTTCTTTGCTAAGATTTCTCAGGCATTTAATAAATAAAAATGGAGTGTCTATTTCGAATACGAAATATTTGTCATAATAATATTTGAAGTAGGGAATGAAACATGCAATGATAGAAATTTTCTTTACATTTCTTATTCAGTTATCGAGTCATTCTTGTTAGTACTTTTCCTTCCATATTGGATACAGTTTTACCTACTTTAATCTGTTCTTCTAAAAACACATTGCCAACAAGTTTGGTTTGAATTGATAGTAACAATCGCAACTCATTTCACCAATTCTGTATACTAAATTGATTTAATAATCACTTTAAGTAATCTCACACTTTCTCTCCCCCACAGAATGTAATATCTATGAAGTCAAGGCTGAAATGATATCATGTATTGTACAGGTCAGAAAGGCATAGGTTATGTTAATACATGACCTTATTTAATCTTTCCTCGTACTATATTACGAAAGACAAATTTCTAAGTGGCGTAAGTAAATTTAATGACTTACCTGAACACCATCTTTTTATGTATGTGCTTATCATAATGTGTTAGATAAGTCACTAGAATATAAACAAAAATATCATTTTACTACTTTTTCCACACCTTGAGAGCAGCTCTAGCCACCTGACGTAGATCTTTCAGTTTCTGGGAACCAAATCTGTTTTTGAAGGCATAACACCCCTGAACTGGCCTTCTGAATTCAGGTCTTAACCCCGACACATTTAACAGTTAAAAACAACCAAAATTTAAGGGAATGTTGAAAAGTAGTGAATAGTTAATCTTTGGGTCGGAGCCTTAAGAAGAAAGATACGAGTGTATAATATTCATACTCTCTCTGAGTATCAAATATTTTGCCTGCATCGAACTGATATTTTCAAAATAGCATCAGACAAAAACATCAGGACTGAAGGGCATGAATCAGGTAGTTTCTTGGCCATCTATTTATTTTAGTACTTTTAGCATTAAAGCTTATCCAGAGAGGGGTGGAAATTTTTAGAGGGCACCTCCATTTATCTGTCAAGTGTCCTAGTTTATCGTAACTTTTTTTACATCCCCTGTTCTAGTTTTTATTGTTAAATTACAAAGAGATAGAAATAGAGAATATGAACTTATATATGTAGTTTATATTGTTTATCTTTTATTAGTTTTACTTTTAACCCGAGAAAATTTCACGGTTTTTCTTTTTTAAATTTTTCTTAATTCTTCAGAAATGATTGAATAAAAAGCTCATGGCGAGTTCTACGACAATAAAATTAAAATATCTGTAGAAATTCGCCTATTACATTGTTAAATATTTGAGCTTAACGAACATTAACAGAATATTGCAATAACAATCATAAATTAGATATGAATGTTGGTGGTTATTTTAAGAAGTAAGGAGGTACAAATGAAAAGATTTGAAATTGATAATTTTTTCCATTTTCATTTCACTGTTAAACACTTCTAGCTTCTCTTCTTTCTTTCATTTTCTCATTGAAACCAGGTAGCATCTTTGACGTCATTTGTTTTCTTATGCAATCAAAATGGATAAGCCCATTATTTCTTTTTTTTTTTTTCACTGTAACCAAGTACCATGTCTGATAACTCTTTTGTTTTTCCACGTGATCAAAATGGAATAGTCCATTATTTATGAGGTATTGGCAGGGTGTAACGATCAGGCCAACTAATGCATGGAAGAACAAGCACAATTATTATATGATATTATTTTTATGACTTCATTTTTTTGTGATTTAATTAGTGACATTTCCTTTTGCTATTACATTCCTAATCTAAGGAGCTTGCTTTAAAGATATTGACTACCATTATATGGTACAAGCATAAGTCATAAGTGCAGAAAACCCACCCAGTCAGGATTGAATTTACTATAGTGACATTCTGCCAAGATAGCTTGCTAACAATATCAAAATCATTTTAATATTGTTAATAAACATCAATGGAATGAGATGTAACAGGAAGTTCAATGTTAATAGTTTCTTCTCTTGTTCCTTGCTTCCCTGTCACCTATGATCTTCAAAAATTTAAATGCAATGCCAATCGACATCTTTTGTCTTCCTGACACCTGTCCTTTTATTGACGTTTCTTCACACTCATGTCTTCTCATTTTATTCAACTCCAACTGACCACTTGCATCAGAGTGGCATTATTACCTTGCTTGGAGTGAAAGGATTAATAAAATGAAAAAGAATGAAAATAAGTCATATATATATATAATAATAATTTTACCTGATATTGGATTTTATTATGCAATTCAATGTTTTCACATTAAAATTGATATTAACTAAGTAATGTTCTTATAATTTTCAGGATATGCTCACATATATATATATATATATATATTTAAAAATGCACACACACACACACACACACACACACATATATATATATATATATATATATATATATATATATATATATACAATGTAGATAGATAGATAGATAGATAGATAGATAGATAGATAGATAGATAGCAACAGCACAGACATAGGAATCAATACTTCATGGTGATTGTCAATTTCATACTTCAAGGCAATGTTCAGGTCATGTCATAAGATTGCAATGAAATGTGAATCCTGCCAGTCAGCAATACAGTATTGATTCATATATCTGTTCTGTATATAACTATAAGCACTGTATCTCCAAATATTGAGCAATCTTCCCCTTACATATAGCGAATTTTAAATTATGTCTGTTTACATTATATATACAGAGTCTGCCAAAAAATGAATACGCACTTCAGGAAAGGAAAAACTTGTCTTTCATAGTTTTATCAAATTGCATTAACACTGTTTACTGTAGTCCAATATTTTCTCAATATTTGAAAATGCATGTGCAGCAATCCCACTGGAAAATTTTGGCCAACGTTGCCAAGTAGTTCACCATACTAATAAATGTCTAGAAGATAAATGCCACCATTTTGTGCATCTCTTGTGATTGTAGATTCCAAAAGTAACTTGTATTAATCTCGCAATGTCTGAATCTGTGAATTAATATCTGAATAAAATTTAGTACTACAATATCTCTACAAGTTTTTCCTTTCCTGAACTGTGTATACATATTTTTGGGAAACTTTGTATATTAGATTTATTATGCAACTCAAGGGTTGTTCATTATACATATATATATATATATATATATATATATATATATATATATATATATATATATATATATATATATAAAGTTTGATTAAAAAGAACTGACAAGGTTTGCTTGTTTAATGTTCTCTTGTATATTTTTCAATTTTTGGATAAGATGTTGGGTATTGTGCTCGAAGCTGTGGATAAAGTGTCCAAAGTTTATATTTTGTTATTTTTGTTCAGTTACTTTTGACTTTTACAGTCATTATCAAGAACCAGTATGGTGTCTGTGTGGTAGTTAGAATTACTTTGTATCCTGGTATTTTTGGGGAAGCTGGACATTTGAAATGCTCTAGCATGACATCATGTGTAACAGTTACTGAGAATGAGGCCACACAAATAGAATGTGATTTATTTATTTATTAATTTAAATTTTTATTTTAATTTTAATTTTATTTTTTATTATTATAATACTGACAAAATATTTGAAAACATTAATTATATATGTACTTCAAGATCCCTTCTCCTGTGGTGAATGATATTTCATTTAAAGTAGGCTGTATTTATTTTATATAATAATAGCTTCCAGAGTCTTTAGTCAAACTTGTTTGGATGAATACTTGCTGCCTAAATATACCAACTAGCATTTCCATGAGCACCAAGGCAAATCTCATCAATGCCATTTTCTTACCAACATTGGCATACCAGTGCCAAACATGGCCCCTAACAAAATCAATTGGGAGGAAAATGATCACCTGTGAGATGAAATGCCTGAGGAAAGCAATGAACAAGATCAGGCAAGATAAGATCAGGAATGAGGCAATAAGAGATATGGTAGGAGCAATACCAATCATACAACAGACAGAGAATGACAGAGGATCAAGTGGTTCGGACACGTCACTCATATCAACCAACCAGCCCTACAAGCATTTGCCGTCAGGTACTCCGGCTGGAGAGTGAGAAGCAGACCAAGAAGATGCTGGAGTAACTCAGTGGCAGACACTCTCTGAGCTTACAAGATATCTCTCCTTGAGGCCACTCACCTTGCTGCTGACAGATAACTGTGTCTCCCCACAATGCCTAACAGCACAAGCAGAAGGAAAAACTAAACTATATATATATATATATATATATATATATATATATATAAACAGATTTTCTTAATATAATCATTAGGAAGAATGTATCCAGCAAAAATTCTATATTCATCACAAAATAAGTTTTCATGTACTTCTTCACCCAAATTACATGTTTCTCATTCTGATGTTAAAGGTGGTAGTTTGGTTGCTTTCATGAATTTAGCCTATGTTCATGATATTCTAAATCTTTTTCTCTTTGTTTATATTGACAACACTGGTCTCTTCAAATACTTTTTTGATTGTTAAACTTTTAATTTTTCTCAAACCTGTTTTTGCAACATTCTTAAAACCAGTCTTTTTTTCTAGTATTTAGTTTTCTATTTTCAGTTTCCTTTTTTGTTTGTTCTATCACCTCAGTTTGGCATTTTCTTTTATTCTGTGCTGTGTTGCCATCATTCAATAACTTTATTTATGTCTTTGGGAATCATTATATATCGGAAATTAAAAAATAATTATCAATGAATATAATGCTGATACAACCTGAAGAGTGGATGGACAGGTTTGAGAAACTTTCACTGAAGGTAACATCACTGTTACAAACTTTTACTCATATTAATTCTATCTATCTATCTATCTATCTATCTATCTATCTATCTATCTATCTATCTATCTGCATATATATATATATATATATATATATATATATATATATATATATATATAAATTAACTAAAACAGTTTCACAATAGAAAACCATAATTCTTGATAATAACTAGTAAAATATATACCTTATCAGTATTGTTCAACAACACTTTTAAAATAAATAAATATATAAATATATATATATATATATATGTAAAGATTAAAATAAGCATCTGAATAGTGTATTTCATAGGGAAAATACTTCATGTCAGAACTACTAGGAAAAAAGTTTTGGTGTGATAAGATATTTTCCTAATCCTCATCTATTAACTTTTAGCCTTTCTTGGAATGATTAAGTTTTTGGTGATTGAAAAATCCATTGAAATACTTCTAAAGTTGTTTTTTTTTTTCATTCTTCCCATAGCTTTAATAACTTATAGAAAACCACTGTTTCATTTGTATCTATTGGTAGTTAAAATAATTACTTGACTTCAAGATAAGATTAAAAAAACTTAAAAGCTTTATAAGTTCCAACCCTTAAAATGTTCAAAAATATTTCTACACTATAAAACATCTCAGCTAAAGAATTATGCTTTTTTGTATCAGTTTTTATTATTATTAATAAATCCAGTTTCCGATTTCATAATTTTGGAAGTCCCAGCGATGGAAATTCATTTTTTTTTTTAAATTATTAAAAGGTAGTTAATAGGATTTTGTATAATTTACAGACATGCCAATGATTTAAACAGGTTTCTGCTTTTTTTTTTTCTCTTTTATGCATTTGAATTTAACCGTCAAATTATTTAATAGTTCTTTGAAGAGATTTCTATTTTTAAAAGATTATAGTTTTTGCGATTATAGAGTCTTTGTTGAAAGACATGATAAAACAATTAAGTCTATAGTGTTGAGTCGATTTCCTGACATATAGAAATTGTCTTTATAAAAAGAAGATTGACTCAAGAAAAAAGAATCAATTTTTTTGTAAATCACCTCAACAATTTCTTGAATATAAAACATTTTGGATCACCAAATGGATTTTGAATGATAAACATTTAAAACAAGTTTGACTTAAACATTATTCTTACACTATTTATATTGAACTATTTACAAATATTGTATTCCATTATTTTCTGGATATCTCAGTTTCAGTTATTTTCCTTTAGTTGAAAAAATATTATCCATTTTTTTTTATCCACTGATTTTAGTTCTAAATAAACGTATATTATCTGAAGAAGTCTGGAGAGTACAATAAAATGAATATGACATTTAACAGTCTGAACAATGTAAATTTGGATGAAGATACTGAAGAAAAAAAACTTTGTGAATATCAAATAAGTAAATAAAATAACATTAAAAATAATGAAATACAAACAGTAAACTTAAAACAAACAAAAGACAGTATTATTATACCCATTTAAGAATCTTGTTGCAAAAACAAGTTTTTACTTTCTTTTTGCTTTTAAATTAAAAACTAAACTAAATAAAAAACTCCAAAATTAGAAATATCAAATGTTTTTCCTGGAGTATTACCATTGGTGTTGCTAATGCAGGGATTGTACTGAGTTGCTAAAAGGAAAGCTAAAACTGTGCTTATGTATGCAGGGTTCAAATGCAGAGAAAAAATTTTCATGTTTTTCCTCAAATTTCCTGTTTTACAATATTAAAAATCTGAAGTAGGCTGAATAGACCATTATTTATATACAGTTGATAAACATTTTAAGCAATTTTATTCAATTTAGTATATATTTAAAAAGAATATGACCTGAAAAAATCAATCACAGAACAACAAAAATTAAATAAAAACAATAAAAAACAAATAAAACAAGTTTGAAAAATTAAAACTGAAAAATCCAAAAAATATTTGAAGAGACCAGTTTTCCATGATGCATAGGCTTATAAAACATGAACAAATTTAGGAAAATCATTAATATTTTTTAATAACAAATAATAAAAAAGAAAAACTTTCCATGATGCATTAGAAACTGGTTCTGTTTAAGTCTATAAATAGACAAACATTTCCTTCCTCTTCCTTTTGCTACCTCTTGATCCAAGATGTAGAAGACATGGAACAAAGACATCCCTACTGGGAAATATCTTTTCCTAGTCAACTGGTTTAATCTTGACCATTATAACTATTGATGAAGTAAATAAAATCTTTCTTTGGTTGTTCCAAGTCAGCCTTATGCTGACTTGAGATCAACCATTATAACAATGCTTATTCTTACTTACCCTAACTTCTGAACCAAAAACAAAATGGACATACACAAGAGTCATTGAGAACTTTGTTTCCTTAAAGTCACTCTAAAACAGAGAATAAATATTTTGTAGTAGAAACCAAACATTTTGTTACTTGTTCTTTAATATGTCAACCTTTTTAAATCCCTTAGTATTATAAAAATTTCATGGATACCCACAAATATATACTTCCCTTCCCACAAAACCTGGCAGGAAGGAAAATGAAAAATAACTAAGACTTATATGATAGGAGGTTTATACATTATATATCCTTTTAACTTGCTCACTGAAATCAGACAGTTACTAGCAGATGCATAATAAAGTGCTCAAAATCATCTATAGTGTTGCCAAAGAGTAGATGGATGAAATAAACAGTGTAAAGAAACCACAAAAGTAGTGAATTGAACACTTTATCACATTCCTTTGTCTAGGTCAACAAAGTTTACTGAAATGGAAGATATGAGTTAAGAAAGATGAGACAAGGAATGGGCAATGGGAGATAGCGGCATGTTGATATTCCTGGTTGCCAAAAATTCTTTTCAATTTGGTAACATTGGGTGCTGTGAGGAAAGGGTGTTCATCTGGGTGAACTCACAGTTCCACATAAGGACAATACTGTTGTAACTCAAAAACTGTTGGAAAATGAAAAGATGCCGGGCGGCAAGCTAAACATTTCCCTATTAAGGTTGGCTTCAGCCGATACATAAACACACACTTGTGGAGATAGAATCAAACAGAGAAAAGAAAAGATATCCAAACAGCAAGTGAGAAGGCAAGCCACTGAATCTGGTTTGAAAGAAATGAAAGTTGGCTAGGGAAACAAACCCCAAAAGAATATGAAGTAGTCAACAGACATTAAACTAGTCGAACCAGATCATGGGCCTCATATCAATTGGTAGAGGGGTCAGTCAGTTAAGTGCCATATGTGATACACACATGGGCGATCATGTTTCTTTTGATTCATGACTCACTAGGCAGAAGATTTTCCTGTAGTAGGTTGATGTTTCTTTCTGCAATGGGCTGGTTGCCAACTAAGGCTATGGAACTCAGTCTGCCCTGCTATTCAACTCATAGCTGGAGGGCAAAGAGATGATTTCATACCTTTGCGTGTAAGTGAAAATAACAAACCTGATTGTCTTTCCGAATTCTCTTTCTGAACCATTATCCAGGTCACCACACCACCCATTCAGAAGAGTGAGGGTACTGCTCAGTAAAATCTGTCAAAAGGCAGACCATGAAACAGAGTGTATTCTAGTGATGACCCTGACAACCTACTTGTATCTAGTACACAGGGCATTCAATTGGTAGCACTTGAAGTAGCAAGCTATTCTCAAATTCCTTAGTAACAGCCATTAAATTAGATTTAATAAAGACTATGACAGTCGAAGTAAGTTCAGATTTATTTAATCTTATTTTATATAGGATACCAAAGTTCCAGATAATCAGTCAGTTATGTGCTATGTGTGACACATGCTTAGGTGATCATGTATCTTTCAATACATGACTTACAAGGCAGATTTTTTCCCACAGCAGGTTGCTATTTCTTTCTGTGGTAGACCAGTTGCTATCCAAGGCTATAGAACTCAGTCTGTCCATAGCTGAGGGGAGAAGAAGAGGATTCATATCTTTCCCAAAGGTATTAGCATGTAAGTGAATGTAATGGATTTAACTAGAATTTGAACTCAGCTCTCTGATTTCTGAATCCAAGTTGCTATCCAAATGATAATGATGATGATTCCCTTCAAGAAGGAATATCATGAGCATGTATGAAGTCTTAAGCAAGAAAGAGGTTGCATAGACCCATTCTCTTTACATCTTTTCCAGAATCCAGTAGCAATGAGAGGTTAACAATGGCTGGTGAAGGGTCAATTGCAGTGAAAGGCTAAAATAAGCATCAATAAAAGAAATGTTCTTTTTGCATGTGATGGCACCATTTTTGAATTCAGCAATTTCTTTCTTCTAGGCTGGTTGCCAGGATGGCAAAAAACTCAGCCTGCTCTTTATTTAATCCATGACTGTAAGAAGAGGTATTCATGCCTTTCACAAGGGTGTTAGTGCTAAGAGAATATAAGGAGAATATAAATTGCACCCTTTTGGGTCAACATTTTCACTGATATGAAGTGGAAAGATCATATCAAGTCAATTACTGTCTCCTACTGGGAAAGTTGGTTTACTGTGTCATGTTAAACAATTTTTCTAAAATCTATTTATCTTACACCCATATAACTCTACCAGTCATTGTACATTGCTGCCATGTATAGTCTGATACTTCTGCTCTATATTTAGAAATTCTTGATAAAATCAATAGAATCTGTAATTTTATCAATTGTGACATGGCATCTTGGCTTCATTCACTTTCCCACCACCATAACGTAGCTTCTCTGTAACTGTTCTATAATTGTTTTCAGTATAATTGATCTAATGAGCTTTCCGTTTAGGTACCTTGGCTTTATGAATTTAAGCACAGTTCTAGATTGTCTATTTGGTCTCATTATTTATCAATTGAAATGGCAAGAGATGTAACCGTAAGTTCTATGCTAATAGTTTCTTCTCTCACACTTCTCACTTATGAAACTCTCATCTGGCCTCTTGTTCTCCAGTCAACTTTGATCTTAAAAAAATTAAATGCAATGTCAATCATTATCTTTTGTCATCTTAATTCCTGTACATTTGTTGTTCTCTCTCCTTAATAATGTTTTTCTATTTTCCATATTCTTTCAGACTGAGTAAACTCTTAGTGGCTTTACAGCCTTTCTTGGGGTGAAATGATTAAAAACAAACAAACATATCTGGTTAGAATTTGACCTCAGCACACAAGTTCCACTTTTCATGCTGAAAACCACTGAACTACCCACACATTCATTTATACTATTATATTAAGGATAAATAATAAGCCATAGATAAAATAGATATCAATAAATCTTTAATATTCTTACCATTTAGATGGCAACAAAACATTAACAGGTTTTCCATTTATTATTCATTTCACTTGTTATGTATTTATTAAATGTCAATATGAAGATTTCAATAAATTCTTCCCAGCCACATGATTTTTATGAATTTGTTCCTGTCAAAGAATAATAATAAAACTACAATATAATTGACATTCATAAAAAAATACTTTATATATATATATACATATATATATATATATATATATATATATATATATATATATATATGTGTGTGTGTGTGTGTGTGTTATTGGGTATGCTACTAGCAAAGTTGGTACACTGTGTCATGCTAGACAATTTTTCTTGCCAGAATCTACACACTTATAAGTGTATATATTTAGAAATTCTTGATAAAATCCAAAGAAGAATTGTGACATGGCATCTTGGCTTCATTCACTTTTTCACTGCCATAACATTGCTTCCTTGTACCTTTTCTATCATAAATTTTTTGGGGGTAATTGTTCTGATGGTCTTCCTTTTTTGCACCTTGACTTTATGAATTTAAGGACAGTACTAGATTGGCTGATAGGTCTCATCTTTTGTCAGTTAAAATGGCTAGTTGTAACCATAAATTCTAAGATAACAGTTTCTTTTCCCACACTTCTCACTTATGGAACTCTCTTCTGGCTTCTTGTTTTCCGGTCAAATTTGATCTTAAAATTTTTTTATAATAATATAATACAGAGTATTTATGCATGGAGAATGATATACACACATACTGGCAAAAAACAAACACACTAAATGGACCACACACACACACACACACACACACACACACACACACACACACACACACACACACACACAAACCTTACACACTATATAAAGTGCAAATGTATGTATACTATTTCTTTGTAATAAAATAATATATATGTATGGAGAAGGAATATATATACGCATACTAGCAAAAATATATACACACACAATACAATAAAATGAATATGGGTTTTAAAAGATACAGAGGACATAAAAAGGTAAGAACAAAGACCTCCTTCCACCCACTTGCTCTGACCAATCCCAATTGTTTTATTACCCGTTAAGCAAAGGAATATTTTTCAGCCAGTCCAAGAAGAATTTGGATTACTACTACACACAAAAAGCAATGGTTAAACATAAGAAAACATAAAAAAAACATAAGAAAAAATTAATTCCTTTAAATAACGTATGGAAATAACAATTCTTTGCTTAATGAAAGTCACAAGACCCAAAATATATAAAGAAAAAATTATGGTAATTAAAGTATAATATATAAAAAAATCCACATTATACCCAAAAATGTTTGCGACTTCTCCTTTCTCTTACACACACACACACACACACACACACACACACATGCACACACACACACACACACACACACAGCACTTTCTGACTCAGTTGTGTCTTTTGGTAGTTAAAATAATTACTTGATTTCTGGCAATGTCTCTAGGGATTAGGCTTGATACCTTCCAAATATTTTACAGACTTTTTTGAAGATAACCATACTTACTGATACACATCCTACTATTTAACCCATATCTGGGGGGAGAAGAATTGAATTCATACCTTTCCCAAGTGTATTTGCATGTAAGTGAATATAACAAAGCTGACTGGAATTAGAACTCAACTCTCCGATTTTCAAATCCAAAATTTTATCTATAACACCACCGGCACATCCAAGCTTACAGCAGCTGGTTTTCTCAAGCAGTCATTCATCTATGGGATTTTAGTAATTCTCACTTATTATTTTGACTTTGGTGACTTCACTGCATTTCTGACTTGTGCCCATTAAATATGATTTATAATGACTTCAACATCTCTTGTTCCATCACTGTATGCTCTTACAACTGCATCAGTTATTAACCTTCTACCTTAAATGTCTTTTTGAGCCTTGTATTGGGTGAACAATATTTGCCCAAAAATGCAAATATAGTTGTTAAGGAATTAAGCAAGAAACTCTTGCCATGCTAATTTTAAAATCTGAGATTTTTAATTTTTATTTTGTTCACCAAATTGAAATTCATTATTAAAATAAATAAAAAATATTGGCAAATAAAGCATCTTCCATTCTTGGAAATTCTTAAATGATATAAATCTTGTATTTTATAAATTATTTGGACTTGCAGCTTTAATTTTCATTCTTTTTGTCACAGTGTTTTGGCTTTTTCATTTTCCCAACCTTTGCCAGACTTATACTGTATCCAGAAACTTTCAGAGTATTTCTATAAGATGGTCGGTTTTGTAACAACATGGATCAATATACCAATAAATTTTTGTGAGCTGTCTAGCCTAGGGATTGAACTCATAATTTTCAGGATCAACATGAAGTGAAAGCAAGAAGAAATAGGTTTTCTTCCTGGTGGCTACTGCACCAGAGTTTAAGCTTAACATGAATCTTTGAAGTCTGCAATTCATAGAATATTTAGAATTTTGATGTGACTCCAAAGAAAGGAATAGACTAAAGAATTACAAGAGATAGGAAGGACAATCACAAGAAAGGGATAAAATGTACAACATAAGCCATGTGAATGAAATAAATAGTTTCTTTTAAATATCTCTAAAAAAATGGTTATTTGGTGTGATATATATCGGAGAAAGTCGAGAGAATATACTAGTTGAAATTGATTGAAGTGTAATGGCAGACAGCTATGGTAGAATGATTTATTCTCCCATTTGAATTTTCCCCATTATGGGCATTATTATATCAGTAATATAATAACACTGTAGTTCACAGATGGAACAGAATGGCTGAAAGGAATGTCAAACATGCTTTTTTCTCAGAGAGACATTTATATCACTAAGATATACACAAAACTATATATAAATGTCCCATACAGAGAATAATATATCAAATATATCTACACAGCAAAGCAGAATGTAAGGAGAAACAAAAAGGAAGGGTCTTACATATGATATGGAGATTCCCCTACATCTGGAGAAGTCATGTTTAGGACAGCAGATTCAAATGGACTGGATTCATTTATGTCCCAGGCACAGACATATTTCATGAATGGGAAACAGCAATTCTTGGGTTTTTCCCAAATA
Source organism: Acanthosepion pharaonis (assembly GCA_903632075.3). Taxonomy (NCBI): domain Eukaryota; kingdom Metazoa; phylum Mollusca; class Cephalopoda; order Sepiida; family Sepiidae; genus Acanthosepion; species Acanthosepion pharaonis. The sequence goes on along the minus strand of CAHIKZ030004340.1, from coordinate 240,230 downwards.
GAGGACTCTGAGCTGGAGTTTTTTCTCTATCAGGAAAAGATATATTCACAAAGAAAAACAGCACCATGGATGTGTAAGCTGCTGGGGAAGTAGATTTAGACTCTGCTGTGGAGGGCACAGGCTAAAGAAAGTAATCTTATGCTTTAACTGCTGAAAACAAACTGAAATTTGACTGCCACTTTGGTCACTGTATGAAGTGACAACACTAAGCAGCTGTCATTTTGTTTAACCCTTCTTGGGCTGGATTTAATCTAAAATTGTACTTTTTTTTGATAAGTCAAACTTAAATTCAATTTATGAATTGTCTACACAAGCCAACCTCACTATACCATATATATTATGGCAGAATCAAGCTCTTACTCTATAACAGATGTATTTTCACTTATGAATATCTGGTTTTAATAATTTAAATGGAAACAAAATGCAATAAAACAGTTAAAAATACAAAATATATAGTCAATACATACTTTGTATTGTACAAATTTATCCATTTCTCATGCTTTAAAGTTATTACCAGAGTTGTTGAAACATAAGTTTATACATTATTTAGAAGAGGAAGTGGGGTAATGTATAGTGGCTTAGATTGAGGAATCAGAGAGCCAAGTTTGAATTCTATTTAAATCCATTATATTCACTTATGTGCTTATATCCTCTGGGTAAATAGCAGGACAGACCAGGTTCTATAGCCTTGGATGGCAACTGGTCTAAAGAAATAGTAACCTACTACAGGAAAAAAATCTGCCTTGTCAGTCATATATTGAAAGATACATGATCGCCTAAGCATGTGTCATGCATAGTACATAACTGACTGACTGATACATTATTGTCAGGGTATGAAAATTCTACCTTACATTAATAAAAATGACAAAATAATTTGCTAATTTCAACACATTGCTACAATGAGGCTGACATGTTGCTTAATATGATTCAGTAGCATATATTCCTCTATGGTCAATTAGTATTATTCTATTGTATGATTTGATGTGTTTAGTTGGTCTGGTCTGGTGTGGTCATTCCATCTGGTAAGTGCCAGAATATATGAATCCTTTTGTACACAGAGACTTAAAAGGTTTATTACATTTGTCATAATCTCTAAAGTTCCGGATATTTTTGTATTTCTATAAGCATGCTAGAAATAGACTATATCTTTATTAAGTGTAATTAATTTGGGGACAAGTTACTTGATTTTTGTTGTTTAATAATTAATTTATTTGCTTATCTTTGCTGAGTTTACTTAAAGAAAAAGAACACAACAGATTTTTGAAATAACTACAAATATGTGGACAAAAATGTGATATGTTTCTGACCATCTAATTAGAACAATTGGGGTAGAACTCTTTTGAATATGATTAATAATTAGCAAATGCAGAATTTGGCTAGATGATTTATCAAAATTTCTATTTAAAAGTAAATAACTGTTTTTTTTTTCAATATAAGTGTCAAAGTGGAATAGAAAATTTAAGAAAAGCTAAAAGAGAATAGTAAAGGCAAAATTTGAAAAAATTATCTATTAAAGTAAAATAGAGCATCGAATAAAAGCAGAGAAGAAAAATGCTCAGTGAGGGAAAAATTTGAAAATGAAATAAAAATAAAATAAAAATAAAGAAAGGACAATAAAGAGAAAATGAGTTACAAAAATACATATACAAAAACTAAAGAAAAAAAATGGTAGAAAATACTTGTGGCTTTGAGGCAAAGTCAAGCAATAAGACATTACTCACAAACAGAAGAGTTCCATCCCAAACTTTTTAATTTAATGGTCAGAAGCATATAGCATTTTTGTCAACATATTTCAAATGTTTTATTTTTTATTTTTTTAGAGTTCAGTTGATATTTTATTTTTGAAAATAAACAGTTTCATTAATTTTCGACTAATGAGCCCTAATGAGTGTTTATTATACAACTAGAGAGTCATTACTATTTTTTCTAATTCTTTTTTCAGCTTCAATAATTTTCTCATCTCAAGTGAAAAGAGGTGGGAGGCTGGGGAGCCAAAAAATAAACAGAACAAAAAGGTAGAATAGAAAATCATGAAATTGAATTGAAAAATAACCAAAACAATTGGAATATGTGAACAGAAAGACAAAAAATAAAAAAAATTTTTCTTGCAATTTCATTGGTTAGAAATTGTTCATTCAAATTATAATAATTTGATCCAATTGAAAAGAAAGATTTTTTTCTGTTCTTTTTATTTTATTTCTGTTTTTTCTTTTAGTTTATACTAAATATCTTCTGTTTTGTGTGAAATTTTTGCTGTATTTATTCATTTTGTTTTCCATCATTTTTATTATTAATTTCAATTGCGCCACCATTTCTTTCTTTTTTCTGTGTGTGTGTCAGTGTGTGTCAGTGTGTGTGTCTATACATATACCAGCTGAGGCTTGCTTTACACATGAAACTATTAGTCATGATGAAGTCCTGTGTCGCTTCGGTCCTGGAATGTGTTCCCACTCTTTTCTATTTTGACCCTTCTGCTATGGACCACAGATAACTGCTTTTGCTGAGTTTAGGTAGGTTTTTCTTTTTGTTGGAACAGGCCCAATTTATTTATTTTACTAGTTTCTGTTTATTTGATCATGTTTATTCCATAAATATATACATATATATGTGTGTGTGTGTGTGTGCGTGTATGTGTGTGTGTGCATGTGTGTCTGTTTGTGTGTCTGTGTGCATTTAAACTATTTTTATTAAATTCATCTTATAATCAAATCATGCAGAAAACACCAGTTCAATCACTGAGGTTAAGTACTGTTGAGCCAGACCAGTACTTAGATAGGGGACTGCTTGGGTACTGTAAGCTACTGTCTACAATCTGAAATAGATTTTGATTTTAAATAACCCACAAAGGGTTGATAAAACATAAAAAACAACAAAATAATCATTTATTAAACTGACAAGCTCAATTTGTTTATTGTAGTTTTACAATTTTTTAATGTGTTGTTGCACATCCAGATGAAAATTGTCTAAAGTTAATATTAAACATGTTACAAAGTGTGAGAAGATGTGTACAATGATGCAAGAAATGGGAAGCGAAAAACACAAATAGATCCAAATGCTGAGTGAAAACCTTGGTCTTCTTAGATCAAAGATTAAATGTGTGATTGATAACAGAAAAACTTTGAAATAATAATTTGAATAGGAAAACTGTGCAACAGATTCTAATAGAGGATTTTGGAATAAGATACATTATGGTAATGATATTAAATGTTAGTTGAAATTTATAATATCTTTCTCTTAAAACAATTTGTCATGAAAACAAGTTCAGTAACTGTTATTTCTCTTTCCAGTACTGATGGGAGTTTCCTTCCTAACTTTTTGTTTGAAATAGTGTGAAGCATCATCAACTTGATTATGCAATTATTTTTCCTTTGAGTTATATGTTATTTCCATTTCATTGTTGCTGTTGTTGAAAGTCCTCATGTAATGTGGTTTCTGTTATTTGGTGCATGTCTTTGTGATTCTGTAGCACCAGTCCAAAAGGTTTGAATAAAAATGCTGGGTCAGAAATCTGTTACAAAAGTTAGTCATTTACTTTATTCACAAGACTTAATCCCCACCCCCAATGGTAAATTCTGTCTCTTTCTCAAAACTTAATTCTCACACCTAAGAGTAAATTCTGGCTGTTTCTTAAAAATACCTTGAAAGGATAGAATTGCTGACATCTCTGACATCCAGAAATACATGACTGCATTGCTAAAATAGATTTCAGAATGCAGGTTCCAAGAATGTTTCCAGCAATGGCACTATCATCTCAAAAAAGGCATAATTTTACAAGTGGAGTACTTTAAAGGTAACAACAACCAACAGTGAAACAAACCTTTCTTTCACAGCGCCATTCTAGGAATTAAATTGTCCCATCCCATATATATTCATACGTATACATATCTATAATCATCTCAGATTCATGTTCCATCTATGATATACTTATCATCCTCTAGTAGAATCTGTTGCTTCAAGTCTCCTCTTCATCTGAGAGAGTGTTCAACATTCAATAGAGGGGTTGATATTGCATAACAGTTCAGCACTTGTATCTTTGTATTTAACAAAATGTTCCTGTTTCTTGATATTTTGCTTAATTTTTGAAAGTCTTCTTTAGATATTCTTATGTGTCTTTGGATTTCAGTTATACCTTTTCTGTCCTTTGTTAAAAAACTTCCCAGAAATTTAAATCATTATATCTTGTTCTATTCCAATGTACCTTTGGATTTCAGTGTCAGATTTTGTCATCTATTAAAACACTTTTTAGCTAATTAAATTTCTGTACTTTCTTGATTTTGATGTTTCCATTTTGTAAATCACATCTTCGACTATCCACCTTGCTAATATATTCTTACAATTGATGGCTGATAATGTTTTTTGTATTCTTTTACTGATTTGTCTAAGTATTCTTGCAGTAACATCTGCATATGTTATTTTGTTAAAATTGTGTCTACGTCTATGACTCTATACTCTTTCTTTCTTTTTCTTTTTTCTATATCTTTTACACTTTCGTATTATTCCAGTCTTTCTGCAGATGTTTTCATTCCTTGATTTTCTTTTGCTTCTTTATTCATTCTTTCTTTTTTTATTGCTCTTTCTGTCTTTTTCCTATACTTTTTCTTCTATCTACTTACATTCTTTTAATTTCTTTTTCTTCTCTTCCTCTGTTTTTTTGTTGTTGTTTCTTTCATCTATCCTAGCTTTTCGAGGAAAGTGAGTCATTGCAATTTCCTGGGCTAACATTCTCAGCTAACTTGAAGTAGAAAGACCATTGAATCCATCGATAGGTCAGCTGCTAAGAAAGTTGGTTCACTCTGTTGGGCAAGACAATTTTTCTCTCCAGAATCTATCTTACATATCTATAAGTCTACCATTCATCCATGCTTAGAATGTTGCTGCCACATATGGCCCAATGCCCTTGCTTTTTATCTTGAGCTCCTTGATAAAATCCAAAGAAGAATCAGCAATATCATTGGTCTTGATCTGGCAGCTTGTCTTCAGCCACTTTCTCACCACTGTAATGTTGCCTCTCTGTACCTTTTCTATAAATACTTTCATGATAATTTTTTGTATGACCTCTTCACGATGGTACCTAAACATTTTAATTTAAGTGCAGTACTAGACTGGTGTCAAGGTCTCATCAATTTATAGTTGAACAGGCTAGATGTAACTGTAAATTTTATACTAACAGTTTCTTTTCTCACACTTCTTACTTGAGGAACATCCTTCTGGTTCTATACTTTCTAACCAATTTTAATCTGAAAAACTTTAAATACAATGTCAATCACTATCTAGTGCCCTCCTGACTACTCTTTTCTCTTCTTGCTGATTATTAATGTTTCTGTTCCTAATTCTTCCACACCCTGTCACCCCCTTGTGTCTTAGTGGTTTTACTGCCTTTCATGGGGTGATACCAATTACAAAATCAAAAACATACTTGCATTGTTTCTTATTTTCTTTTTTATCCCCTTTTCATTTTTCTTTCCTTCATTTTCTTTCTTTCTTTCATGTTTTCTTTGTTCTCTTCTTCATTTTTCTTTCATTCTTTCCCTTCCAAATAGTTATCACAGTTTGATATATTTATATTTACTTTTTTGTCTACATATTCTTTTATAAGTGTTCCCATTGGGGTTTTTTTCACCTTAACCTTCATTCTTTAGTGAATGTAAAGATAGCTTTCAGAACATTTGAAAGAATACGTTAAATGAATGTCAATTGTGAGAGGAATGGAAGGTGGAGTCTATCAGAAATGTTTATGAAGAAGACAAGGGGGGGAAAAAAATTAAGGGAGATTGTAGATGGCTGGTGGAATGGGATGGTGCTAGAAATTCAAGTTTAAAATTCAGATAGGAGTCGATGGGTGGATCTGTGGGAGGTTGGAACAAAATTGGTAATGAATAAATGAATACAAGCCACAAAGAAAGTAAGAAAATTCAGTGTAAATGAAAACAATCATGTGTGTGTAAAGTAAATCAAAACACTTAGATAAAAATGAAATTTATGCAAGTAATTGCAGCATTAAATTTTTTTATTATGATTTCTCAACACTTATTGTCCCCAAACCATGTCCATTTATTCATTTTGTTAGACCAGAGTAGAGGGCCACACAATCATAATGCAATAATATATATGTGATCCACCCAAAAATGGATATTTCATATCTTTAAGACAAGATGATTATGTTATGTTCTCTAAGTTTTAATTTGTTTTTACTAAACCAAAATATATTGTTTCATTACCTGTTCCAGAGATTGAAGTCATGACCACAAGAACACTTGATTGACCATCACTAATATCCACTATGTCACCATCCCAAAGAACATCAGTGTTTTTTTAAAAGACTTTTGTTGAATCTTTAAATGAGGAATTATCAATAGATTTTGATCTGTTTAAACTGCTGCTCCCATCTTTTATTGTTGTAAATGCTTTTATAGACAATGTTTTAGACAAGTACCCTTTGGCCATTTTCAAGTGTCTATTATTTTGTCTGGTATGGGATATTTTGTATATGTTGAATATTGTGTTATTTCGTACCTGTGTTTTCAGATCTTTGTTTATTCCTACTAAATCAGAATATATTATCTCTGAAAAGATGGCTTTGACATGGCCTATCACAGTGGGTTTGCATATCTTTTGATAATTTTGTTCCATTTTTCATTTGAAGAATTATAAATATAATTTGGTTTCTTCTTCTTTTTTACCTGTCCTTTCACAACATGGGCGATCATGGCTCTCCACAACTTTCTAGCGTTTGTAGATCTTAGGAATATTTGTCTTTTTACTATCTCTCCCATTCTCTGTTCTGCAATCTATTTATGCAAACACATTAGGTAGGATAATGGCTGTTTTCTTCCCTCTTCCTTCAGTATGTCCTGTGAGTATCAAATTTGTCAAGCCTTCTTTCTTCATTATGTGTTCCAGAAATTTCAACTGATTCTTTCTGATTCTAACTGTAAGTGTCCTTTCTGTTTCCATTTTCCTTTAATTGTTCTCATCTTTGATTGTTATAGATATTATTATAGAAAGAATGTTTTGGCAAGCACCTTCAGGCCATCTTTAGATATCCATTAAATAGTTGTTTATTTCACTTAAATTTCACTATTGTTTCTGGAGTCTCAACAACTGCTGTTGTTGCTGCATTTTTACCACTTGGGCTAATATTTCTTCCATATTTGAAGAATATATATATGTTTTTTTCTTTCTTTATCTGTTTTTCTTTTTACACAAAGATAAAGTTAAATCAACATGGTTCTAATTTCTTGTTGTCACTGTTATCATGTGCACCAAAGTAATTTTTCTTACTTCATATGAGTTTCAATGCCTCATTATCATTGCTATCTCACTCCTAGTGGTTATAATATTATGTCTTGATTAGGCTACTCCCATGACATCTGTTAGAAATTCTCCTGACTGACTCCAACGGATTTTCCTTGACTGACTTTGTGTTCTTTATTTAAGCTGTCTTGCCTAGTTCATTTGTGTTACTGGCAGGGGGTTGGGGATTTACTTCACAACAGTTCCATAGAATTCTATAAAAGGCTCTGGTTTATAGTAATATGTAGGAATATCATTAAATCTGTATCTTAATGATGAAAATAAGCTTGTATTTTACACAACAAATATTCATTTTTCAACATAATCTCTTACCTTGCCAATGCACTTAATTCACTGGTGAATATTAACCATATAAATTAAACATTTTACAGTAAAAATTTCGGATAAAAATTGAACCAAACATCTATCTGTATGTGGACATGGTGATACACTCTTGTACTACTGGCTTGCATGATTGAATTACAATCACTTGCAAATACATTGAGCTAATTTGGTATTTTCACATATTTTCAGAAATGTATCTGCACACCAGACATTTGTGATTTTGGTCTTATATAGTTAATTCCTAATATACTTTCTCTGAGATGCTATTAAGTGACATTCTATTTCATACTTTAAGTGTCCTTTTTGCAACTATACAGGCACCAGTAAACTGATTAAAGACTGGTTAAAGTCAAACAACTGACACACAAATCTGTGGAATATATATATATATTTAACCTAACTTAATTCACCAAGACAAAACATGCACATGTTAACACCACCAATAAATTAAGATCTTAAGCCATGAGAGCCATATTATTATTATTATTATCATAAGCAATATTTGTTTGATTATTAATAGGTTGGTCTTGTGAAAGGCCAACCTATCTCCTCAAAACTCAGCAACTTGTTTCCAGATTCTCCATATCTTAGGCACTATTGTTGCTAGTAAAGTTTATATTTTACTTTGAATTTGAGTCAATTTGTTTAAGAAAGTTTTTCTGAAAGGTGAAAATGAAGAAAACTTCTTAAAAACTGCGAGAAAAGATAATTTTTTTTTTACTTTTCTTTGCAAGCAAAAATTGAACCAAATTTCAATTTAGAAATAAAGAAAAACCAAAAAGCCAGACAATGAATGCAACATTTTAGATAGTTAAGTAAACAGCAGAGGCTGTATATACACACACACACACACACACACACACACACAATCATATATTATAGATAGCAGACATACTCGTATCTGATGTCTAGGTCAGTACTTGATGAAAATATTAATAAATGATATGTTCTACATCGACACTGATCCCAGTTTTAAAGGTGGAAAACAATAAAATAGACTAAGAAAGCAGTAATACATTTTAAGAAACTCTCAAGAGAAAGTTTGTTTTATTAGACATATGCAAAAGTTGTTATAATTCAATTTCAAAATCTATAGTTTTTCAACTGAAACTTTTGTACATGCCTAATATATTGTGTACTGTGTTACCAGAATGGAACTGTTCATAAATTTGGCTATTTTGGAGTCGCTATAATAAGAACAGAATTCTCTTCTGTCAACGCTGTCTCCAATCAATAGCCAGTGATGTATCATATCGATGTAAAAATAATATGAGGTTGATTTTGATTATCTGTATTGATTTGATGTATTTGTTTATTTGTTACCATAATGTGACAAAAACAGAACATCATAGCAAGATCTTTGTGAGGAAAATGGCATTAAAATGCACTAACTTGCAGATTAAAGCAAGATTCAGTCCAAATAGCAACTTAATACTAATTAAGTGCTATTAGTATTTATGGACTAAATTTTACTCTCTCTGAAAAAGTAACAGTAAAAGAGAAAAAATTCCAAATTCTTCTTTACTATTAAGACAGAAGTAAATGGTAGTGTCATCTGTATAAATGCCTACTTGGGAACTGATGACATCAGGAAGATCATTGATGAAGATCAGAAATAATGTAAGACCCAGGATACAGCCTTGGGGATGAGCCCATGTTTGTGTGAAAGTATCAGAAGTGAGCCCATTCAGAACAACCTTCATTTCACAGTTTGATAGGAATGATTGTATTAAATCAAATACTCACCCTGTAATGCCATAGCTCTGAAGCTTATGTAGAAGACCAACATGCCAAACCCTCTCAAATGACTATGAGATATCTAGAGCCACAGTTCGAACCTCATTGTTATCATCAAGAGCTTGATATAAATATTCAGTGATGGCGGTAAGGATATCAGTGATAGACTGGGCAAAACAGAATCCATATTGTTTATCAGAGAGTAGGTCATGAGAGGTAAGATGCATAACCACTTCAACATTGATTAAAGCTTTGAAAACTTAGCTGTAAGGCAATAGGAGACTAATAGGGCAAAAATTAGAGAAGTCAGAAGGTTCTCCAGAGCTCTTAAAAACAGGGACTACACAGGAGGAAAAGCATCAAGCAGCATGGCAATAGAGGTTGGAGAGAACTGGAGCCAGCTTGGGTGCACATTTCTTTAGGATGACAGCTGGGATCCCATCACCTCCACTTGACTTATGGAAGTCTAATTTAAAAATAATGTCTGAGACCAGTAATGGGGTTATGTGCATATCACTCAGTAAAGCCTCTGTTCTATTTTCAAATTTCCAAGCAAAGCATTCAACCTTATCTGCAGTAGATGCCAAGACTTCAAAATGATTGAATAGAACTGAACTTGTGAGATGCTATACATTGTTTCATTCATTTTGCAAACAGTAACTTCACTTAACTGAGGACATGTTTGCACTCATTACAAGCATCGGCAAAGAGATGTCTGTTGTAATCAGATGCGTTGCACTGGTACAGCCAGAAGTAGTGGCTCTGGCTGACCATGCAAATGAGAACCAAGGAGATGGACTCTGTTTAACTTGGTATTTCCTTGCTGGAATGATAGCATCAATACTGGTTTTCACCCAGGAAACTTCAGGCATGCACTTTTGAACAGGATCATTAAAAAATTTATTCCAAGGGACATCATGAAGAAAATTACTGAATGAGTCCAAACTGCTCTTTGATAACTGAAAGACATTCAGTTGGTAGGGAGTTCTTGGTTGCTGGGTGAGCGGAAGGAGATTTTACAGATACTACCGCATAATTAGTGTTGCCAAGTGGGTAGAGCTGCATAGTATGACAAGAGTCAGAGATAGAGGTAAAAAAGATATTGAGAAGAGAAGTGTGTCCATCAGGTTTACTGTGGAAACCTGTGGTGGAAATTGAGTGATTGAGAAGTTAAGGATTTGGATGCCAGCAAGGTCAGTGGCAGATGTTTAAGCCACAATATGATGGGCATTAAAGTCACTGAACACAAATATGTTTGCAAATGGGTGTAGGGAAATGGCCTTGTCTATATTATTGAACATACTAACAACAGTCTTTAGAGGAAGGAGAGTAGTAAGAAAGAAGAGATAATTGACTGAGTTAAGTAGAAAGAGAAGGAGAAGAGAGTTCCCTAAACAGTGGGAGATGATTGCGGACATAAACTCCCAAGTCATGCATGTGGACTTTAGAGTCCTTTCTAAGGAGAGGAAGGTAGCCAGGAATCAAGAAATCAGAGGAGGGGGTTGAAGAGTAAAGTTTAGTTTCACAAAGAGCTAGGATGTCCAGAGTTTTTTTGAAGAGGTACAATTCCATGCTGCAGAAATTGGTACAAATACCACAAATGTTGGAGAAAGAAAGGTTGAAAGATTTAGGTGTTTTTTGTTGGGCTTGTTTAGGTTTATATCTTTGGTTGTATATAGTCATGATGTGTCATATTGGTAAAGAAAAGGTCTAGGGCAGTAGTAACAGTTGGTCATCTCATGTAGCATGTGCAGGAAGGAAACTGGCACAGACTGCAACATGGTGTTGCCTCAGGGTTGCCCACCAGAGGTGCTTGCAGGGACAACCTTCCATGCATGACATGGCACTGCAAGTATCCTGATATTATGCAACTGCTGATCAGAGCAGCCACAGAAGATGCTACACAAGAGTTTGTGCACCTAACTACCAGTCAGGAATAGCAACCAAAAAACTGCCAACCTGGTACCCTCAGTATGAAGAGACATTGCCTCCATCCACACATATCACAAAAAATTCATGACAGTACTTTTATTAATGCCTTAAGGAACTGGGAACTTCTTCCTAAACAGGAAACAAGGGATGGGCCTCTACTCCTTTTCAAGAGAAAGGGGAGGAGTGTGAACTGAGCGACAGGAGAGTCTATCTACTCCTATTATATCTATCTATCTATCTATCTATCTATCTATCTATATATATATATATATATATATATATATATATATACACACATTGTGTATTTAAGCAGCAAGTCTTCATTTATGCATATTTCATTAAAACGATAAACAAGGTACTACAATTCATACACTTTAAAAAGCTTAATTGTAGTACCTTGTCTGTCGTTTTTAATGAAACATACATTATATATATATATATATATATATATATATATATATATATATATATATATATATATGAGTTGAGCTCTTTTTCTTTTTATAATGAAGTTTTTCTGTTTTTTAATAATTTATTTAGCCTTTGGAAAGTATCTTTTGTTATTCAAATGCACCTTTGGATTTCAATGTTCCAATTCCCATCCTCTGTTAAAATACTTCCAGATATTAAAATTTTTATCATTGCTTGATTTTGAAATTTAAAATTTCTAGCTTGCAACTTGGGCTATCTATTTTGATAATAACAATACATTCTTTCTTCTTACAAGTGATTTTTAGTCTTTTCTTCCTACTTTCCTTAAATCTTACCCTAATAAATGGCCTAGTGGGTAAAAGTGGAAATGGGTAAGCAAAAACTGAACAGTACTAAATAATGTAATGACTAGACAATATCCCTAGAGATGAGCAGTAGAATGGGAACAGTCTATCTCTGTAGATTAAATAAAGGGTTCAGTTTGGAATACCCTGTAAATTACCCAGATTGATATACATTTGAGGAAGGCTGAGGGTCAGTGGCCAAAACTTTATAATAAATACAATAAAGATGAGGACAATAGTCTTAATATAATCAGTGTAAATAATGATAACTCCTCATCCCAAAAATTTAGACAAAAAATAAATGCTACTTGTTTAATATGTTCAGTGTATCTTCAAAAATTTAAATGCAATTGTTATCTTCTGTGAAATTATTTTTTAAAAATTGTCATTATACAATTTGTTTTGCAAAATCTTGACTCATATATGAATATATCATAACAGATATTGATGTTAAAAGGGATATTGTCAAGCTGAGTTCAAATTCTAGTCTAGTTTGCTATGCTCACTATTATGAAAATGTTATCTCATCTTCCCATAGATATATGTTAAATAGCAGGGCAGACTGGACTCTTCTGCCTTGGGTTGCATCCAGTCTAAGCAAAGGATTCTATTGAATTGGAAACTGTATCGAAGGCAACAGGATAATATTTCTCTATCTTTTGCAAGAAAATATGTAAGTTCACACATAATAAAGAAAAGAAATATCTATAGAGAGCCATGATTGCCTACATCCTGAAGAGGTGTAGCATTTAAAAAGAATATATAACTATATTTTTTGAATGCATGTATGTGTGATAAATATGTATGAATTAATGACAAGTAAAGTCTTTAAATTAAAATGGATGAAAATAAAGTAATGAAAGCAGAAAGGAAGTGAAGTGAGTGAAGAGGAGATAGAAAAGAGAAAAAATAAAGGATAAAAAGAGGAAAATTCAGTTTGAGAAAGAAAAAAAAAGAGAGAAAACTCACATGGAAAAGGAGAGAGAAAGTGAAAAAGAAAGATTCCCAAAGAGTTGGCTTCACAGATATGTCAGGTTAAAATAAAAGAATTCATAGTGAGGCAGGGAAAAGAAATCCAAAGAGAAAAAACTGGAAGAGACATGGGGTGTTCCTTATACATGGGAAAGAGAAAAACAGAGAAAGAGATAAAGATTCCAAGAAAAATAGAGAGAAAGAAAGTGAGAGAAAGAGAGAGAGAGAGAGAGAGAATGAGATGGTGAAAATTTCAAATCTTCATGAAAGAGAAGAAGAGAAAGAGGGGATATCCATCTAATTATGAAAGAAAGACATAAGAAAATCTTAACAATGATAGAGAAAGAGAGAATGAACAGAAATCCTGAAAAATAGAGAGAATAAAATGAGAGAGTATAATCCAGAGAGAATTGAAGAGCGAGAGAGACAGTAGATTCTAAAAGAGAGAGAGAAAGTGTGAGAGGAAAATTCAGAAATGGAAAAAAAAAGAAAAAAATCAAGAGATTCAGGCAGAGGGAGAGAAAGAGGAAAATTCATACAGAAAGAGAGAGAAACAGAAATAGAAAGAGAGAGAGAGAGTAAAAAGAGAGAGAGAGATTAAAAAGAGAGAGAATTCCAACAGAATGGCAGAAAGAGAAAAAACAGAAAGGCAAAATTGAGTGGAAAACTTCAAATACCCCAGAAAGATACCCACCACCCCAGGAGAAAAGTTTGTTTTTATAGTTCTTTTATTTTATTTATTTTTTAAAGAAATCTCTGTTTATTTATTTCTTATATTTTCCTTTTAATTTTTTTTTTTTTAAATTGCCATTTTGGAAACCCAGTTGAAAAGGAAAAGCCAGACCAGATGTTGTCACTGGGCCAGCTGTACAGAGTCATATATTTTATGTTACAAAATATCGTTTTTCTCTGTTTGCAGGGAGGGGCAAAGAAATACAGTTATGGCTGATGTCAATGTTGATCTTGATAATGATGATGATATAACAGTGTTGGTGATAATGATGATCCAACATTAAAGATGGCGATGGTTAATGGCTATAGAATTACTTCACTTTTATGCTCTCATTTTCATTATCTATCATGCTGTCTTAGAATGATCCAGTGTCTCAATTTATCTGTTTCAATTTACATCTATCTCAGTTCATCCATATCTGCTTATATATCAGTCTATCTATCTATCTATCTATCTATCTATGTTCTTGTCTATCTATCTATGAATTTATCATTTTCAGTCTGCTATTTATCAGACAATCTTGCAAAGTGCTTTTCTCTGCATCAGTAAATAGCAAAATAGTTTTACAGACATTTACTTTTTTGTACAAAATTTCACTCAATACAAGGCATGAGAGTCACTCAAGGTAAAAGGTTTCTGTTCAAGTATTCAATGGGTGCATAATTATCAGGCATTTTTGTACAATATTTATTATAAAAAAAAAGAAATATGACACTTCATTAATAACATTTTTAAATGATTATTCCAGAGTGTATGATTATCAACATGCATTTTTATAACCTCAAAATAAAATAATATTTTTATTAAAAAAAGTAAACAAAACACCAACTTTTATTAACAAGTAATTTGCCTACAAAAACGCCTGATAATTATGCACCAATCCAATATTCATGTTGAATGAAAGAGGAGCTGGAAGGAAGTAAATATTATGAAGATAGGGAGGATAGATAACAATTAGCCTTTACCTTGAAGAGGTTAAGACTCTAGTATTCAGGGAATCATTCTTGCAGGAGTGCGTTCTACAGTTTCTGGTGGAAAAAGGTGTCCGAGCAGCACTTTCTCCTTAAACTTGGAGTATGGAGGAAACAAGGTTTATTCAACTGATTAACATGGCAGGTCCTACTTGTAAAAGTCCAGACTGGTTGGACTAAAGAATAGAGCTTCTGAGTAGATTTATCAAATAAAGTCTTATATATATATAGTGTTGGGGAAGCTATAGAAAACATACTGGTTTCAATTCTACATTAGAAATTACTGAAAGTGCAAGGACTCTTCACTTTAAATTAAATTTGTTTTTTTTTTAATTTTAGGCTATTAGAATGTATGCAAAGCAAGTTTTATAGATGCTGCTGCAATTCCTTAGTTTTCTTCTTTTATGTGCCATACCCCTTCTGGGAATTTTAGCTCTCCACAGCTTCCTATCCCTTGCAGCACTAAGCAATATTTGACTCCTTATTATCTGTCCTATTCACATTCTGCCATTCATTCACAGAATCTTGTTATGTAATTTACTCATTGCTAACTTCTGTCCCTCTTATTTTAAAACATGTCAAATGAGTGCCAGATTATCCAATCCCTGTTCCCTCATTATGTGTTTGAGAAATTTCAATTGTTTTTTTTTTATCCTAAGCAAAAATGTCCTTTCCATTTTCCTTAAAACTTATTTGTTGCTTACATGTCCTGTCCATGGTATTATCAGCTTCCTGCTGTATAACAACATATCCATTGCCTTATCTTCTCTTTGTCTGAGAAAAGTACCACTGCCATATAGTAGGAGAGATATTACATAACAGGTCAGCATTCTTTTTCTTGATTCTAATGAAATTTTTCTCTTAATTCTTTACTACCCTGATTTACATTTTAGGCCACACATAAAGATGATATTAGAATTTATTATTTAAGTCAATATTTTTCCAATAAAGTTGATATTACCCAACTGATAAAATTGTAAATTGGTAAAATTTGGTAAAATTGTCAGGATATATTTATATGAGTAATATATCATGTGAGATTCAGCTTATTATAAATCCTTATTTAAAATATTCATAATAATTTAATTGGAGTCTGTCATGTTTCATTATGCAAAGAATTTCATTGCAACATGAATTCTTACTTATAACTTAATCCAGATTCTATAGACAGCAGGAGCATAAATTGTTTAACACAATATCCCATAGATAAGAATAAAATATTTTATTATGTTATATATTAATATGAACTCTTTGACATTCCATAACCTTCATCAGTTTTTCAGTCATTAACTTTATTAACTTTTCTACTGTTTTAACTTGAATACTGCTTTCTATTTTTGTATAAATCTCTTAATGATGGGCCACAAGTTTTCAGTTGGATGAATATCTGGAGAGGGTGGTGGGTATTCCATGAATTTGATGTTTTAAATATTTTTCCAGAAAGGTGGATAATAATTAGGTCTACATGAATATACTTTTTTTAGCCTCTCAGTTGTGTCTTGTACCACAGAAAAAATATTGTCTAAAAACTTACATTAATTCATTGCAACCATCTTCAGCTTCAGGACCTATAATTACTAGCCCAAAATATGTCTCTATCTCTCCAATCTTATCTTCTAAAACATGTTGGTTAACTATTTCTATGAAGAACAAATATTTAAGCCCAGATATCAGGTTCATCCAATGTAGGTCTATATTCATCAGTAAAGCTTAACTGTCTATATTTCTGAGATGAGGTATTATGTACATTATTTACATTATTCAGACTATTGTCCTCATCTTTGTCGCCATATTTATCACAACGTTTCGGCTGTTGTACACTTTGGCTTTCTTCAGGTGGTTGGAATGTCGAACTGAACCCTTTATTTCGCTCACTGGGGTAGACTGTTCTAGTTCCACGTGCCATGTTTGATGGATGTCAGTTATCAGTTATCTCCTGTTAATTTCCCTCTGAAAGTTCTCCACTGCCTTAACCAGGTATTGAACTCACACTCTTTGGGTTCTGTCACTGGATCTAACCAACGCCTTTATCCACTGTGTCATGTGTCTTTGAGGATAAAAGGTTCAGTTTGACATTCCAACCACCTGAGCGTACAACAGCCGAAATGTTGTGATAAATATGGCAACAAAGATGAGGACAATAGTCCGAATAATGTAATAAAGTAAAACTTAACTGTTGAGAAATTACTTTTCATGCACTTCTTTAACAACCTTACACATTTCTATTTTTTTTATTAGTATAAACATTATATTCAGTGGGTACATGTGTTTTAGTAGATATTTCTGATCTTTTTAAACAGTGAAATTAATGTCTGCTGGCCTAGAGATTGGGAAGTCCTATGAAAGAAAATATACACCCAACAGGATCAGATCTGTATTCCCAGTTTCCATCCAGGAAAACACTTTGAAGACAAATTTACATTACCAATAAGACCATAAAAGCTATCATGACAAATCACAGCAGTTAATCTTTTTAATATACTTGAGATCTTTCAAAATCTCTCTCCTTCTCTCTCCCTCTCCATATATATATATATATATATATATATATATATATATATATAAATATATAATATAATATAAAATAAATTGTATATTTGGGCAGCACTTGGAAAACATTCAGACAATTTTTATATATTTTCTGTCCTGAAAAGAAAAAATTATACGAACACATGAGAAATTATATAAAAAACTCAACCACCACACTTTGTTATTCATTTTCAATGAAACTTGCATATATACAGATATATATAGATATAGCAATTGTATATTATATATAACAATTATATTTAACAATTATATATATATATATATATTACAAACCCCTTGAAATGGCTAAAGAAGTGGCCAACAGCACTTGGGACCATAGACAATATGGAAAAATGTTTGTATATCCTTACACCCAACAAATTGAAAAATGTAAGAACTCTGGAAAAACTAAATAAAAAGATAATTAAATTTTCCTTTTCTGTCAGATTTAATGAAAGATGTTTAAAAGAAAGGTTGCTGCCCAAATATACATTAATATATATATATATATATATATATATATATATATATATGTAATGTCAGGGCATATCAGCAACTCACTGTTTATATGTCTCAATTTTACTTTTTTATATGCACTTTTCATTGAAGTTTTTTCTTTTGTTTCATAGTGTATGTGTGCATGTGTGTGCATATTGAAAAGTTATACTAAAGAAATTAATTAGTATTCACACAAGACTAAAAAATATAATGTTTATAGTAATCAATTAATTACTTAAAAATGACATTTCTCTTTGTTATGTTTACTGAAAGGTGGGAGTTTGCTTTCGTTCATGTCTTTAGTCAATTTACTTTTTTTACTTATTATGCTTTTAATCATTCTTAAATTTCTTTTTATGAAATTCTTAAAGCTAGTTTGTTCCCATATTTTTATCTTGGTAATGTTTCAAAATTTTTCTTTGTTTTTTTTATCTCTATTCAATTTTTTATCACATTGTGTCCCCATCGCTCAATAAATTCACAATATCTTTTAATGTTCTATCTTTCTTGTAACTGTAGAAACATTGTTATTATAAATGAAATAAAATGTAAAATAATAATACTAATGAATATTATAAATAAAATAAAATTTAAACCTTGTTTAAAATAAATAAATAAATAAAAAATAATAAAATTACTCCCAGCATGCAACAGGGACTGTTCCTGCCAGAAGTACAGACATCCTACCAAAAGAGGAGAGATTCAATCTCTTTGCCCAAGGACTGTCGGGATGACAGCATGTGTACCCTCCATGATCAGACTTATGATATTACAGAACGACTTACTCCCTTTTATAAAATAATCATTATCACAAATGTAATGTAAAGCAAACACACACACGCAAATACACACAAATACATATATAAAATTATATGAAAATACCATACAATTTACCATGTTTTTTATTGTTATTGTATTCGTTGTTTGTACTGTTTTTCCTCATGAACACAAATCCAAAACTTATGACCATATGGTGTGAGTGAATATACCTCCACATAACTAATAGTAATCTTTACTTATATTAAATTTAAAAAGTAATAGATATAAAATTATATTCTGAATATGAAGAACAACTCTAGAATGGAATAATAAACATTTTACACCATGAAGTACGTTACTGTAAATATGTCTAACAAAAAAGAGGTATAAGTTTGAAATTCATATTGTATAGTTGATAAAAAATATATATCTGGAAAGTTTTACAAACATTGGTTGGTTAATACCAATTTTATCATCGTATCAGTTGACCTCTGATTTCGGAGAGATTTTTTCGAGCTTACAATGTTGTCTTGTTCTCTTTGAATTAATAATCCTCTAAGACTATATTCCTTCTATATTTCTGGGTTTTTTTTTCACTTCCCTTTAAACATCTGTTCTTCCTCTTCCTTGTCTTCATCGTCTTTCGATTTCCTTCTTTCTCAGAACTGGTTAACCACATTTATCTTCTCTCCTCAAATCTCCTCTGCTATTTGAAGTTTTCTTTTTAAGCATTATAGTACATCTTAAATTTATTGATGTCTGTGATTCCTAAAGCTGCTGCTTTGGGTAATCAGATCATGGGAACGCTTGGTTCTGTAAACTTCTTAAGCTGTTTTTATTGAGGAGATAGAAGCATAAAAGTACTAAACAACATTTAAACACTACTGAATGTGACATGCCGCTGAGGAAGCCTGAAGAACACATTGGCTCAAAAACTATGATAAGAAGAAATATGAATATAAACATGTGAATTATGTGCAGAATAATCTCTTTTAAGTTTTCAAATAAATAAGAAATTAGCAGCAAAAATCTAAGGGGCTATTTTTTTGTAATATTTGATTGGAACCAAAGTTCATAGCCATTTTCCAATGAATTTCAAAAACAATATCTAGATATTTGTATATTTGTTCAACCATATATGTGTTGTCTTGTTCCACTAACTTTCCCCAGGTTTGAAGCAACTTCCTGATTTTATCCTCCCAGAACTTGGCATCTTTCTGGGTGAGGAACCAGCCTATGTAGTTTTTACAGGTTTCCAGAGAAATGAAGTTCTTCTCTTTAAGAGAATTTTGTAGGGATTTAAGTAATTGGTAATCTGGAAGTGAAAGGTCCGATGAATATGGTGAGTGTTATAGGACATCCCAATTAAGCTGTACCAATTCCTTTAATATCTCTATCTAAACTTTAATTTTATTTACTATTTAATTTTATTTTTATTTTTTCTTCAATAGGTGTAGATAGGTTTTCCTATTGTTCAGTTCACACTCCTTCCCAGTTTTTTGAACAGGAGTAAGAGTGCATCCTTTGTTTCTTGTTTAAGACTGGGCTTCCAGTTCCTTCTAAAGTCTTTTCATTCTCTTTCACCCCCAGTATACCCTCGTGTCTTAGTAACATTATCACTTGGCTTGGCGTGAAGTGATTAAAAAAAATTATCTGGAAAAAGACCCGAGGTTTGACATTGTCTCGATAGAAAACAGCACCCTTCCAAATGGCTAATTTTTGGCACTTCTCATTGATTGCTCCCTTGGGAATTTTTGCAGAAGGTGCTTATAAAACAAAACACATATACCAATCTCACTTTTATGATGAAAGCATTTAAAATTCACAATCCCTACACAAATCATATAGACAGATATATCAAAATATCATAAATGTAATTTTTTATGAAATTGTTCGGACACAATCTACTGAGAAATGCTTCTCAGCACATTCAGCAATATAAACTTGAAGCTGATGTGTTCAGAGGGCCCATTGCTGATACATAGTTGAATAAAAGTAAAGCATGCCAACTTGTCATGTGACTTAAATGCACATGAGTATGTAGCTTTGACTATGAAATGCATATGAAGTGACCCAGTAATAAATTATTGAAATATTTATACCTGAATTCTTTACCCTGCTTAAAGGGATGGAATGCAATAATCCTGTTGGAAATGAACAGATGTTTTGAAAAATTGAAAGTTGTTCCTATTTTGAACAAGATGGCTTAAATAAAGAAAACTCATTCTCTTTCCCCATTATAAGTGAGAGCTATCAAATACAGAAGCCATATTGTACTGACCTTATGATCATAAAGCCAATGGTGAGGAGAGAATTTCTGAGGTTCAGCACTCAGATTATTTTGAGGCCCGCTGGTCAGAAAAGGAGATGCTGGAAGAAACAAACTCCATCTAGCATGTTTTACAAGACTGCCTGTAAGCATGTCTGTCTGGAAGTGTTTTAATATGTTAAATATCATTTTTCTATTAAGGTCTTTATTTGTATTTTTTGTGACAAATATTTATGCATGTCATTCTAATAATATGGCACTTGACATTCCCAAAATTTTGTAAGGTCTGCCCTCTCTTTCAGCATCAAGCACCAACTGTTTGCCCAGCCTTGAACTCACAGATAGAGTTGTAAATTGTTGCATGGGAAGATCAGGCATCACCATTAGCATCTTGCAACTGATGAAAGAGAGAATTATTGTTTGTCTGATGCAAAAACAAACACTCACAAAAGGGCACTATTTCATAAAATTAAAGATCTAGTTAGATACCTATACATATTTTAAATATTTAATGGAACATAATTCAAACTGAAATTATTAAAATAATAATGATGCATCTATCTATGTTCGCATTCACACAGCACTGTCACCTATTTACCTTGTCAAGTTGAAAGATTTATTGATCATACCACTTCTGACAGCTGGAATCAAGCCATTATTTTCAATAAATAGCTCTCTATCATTTGGAGTCTTCATGACTTTTCTGTGACATATTTTTCTTAAGGCCCATCAGGTTTCAAGGCCTGATACATTTTCACCCCCCACCACTCTCACTGCCACTGCACAAAGCACATAACCAAACTTTGTTTTATATTATATTAAATGTTGCTGATATAAACAATTTGTATATCATACATTAGAAGACTTACCATGATTTATTATTAGGGGACATAATCTTAATAACAGAAAATACACAGATGACATGGCAGATTCAGAAATCTTTTTTTGAATCATTTCACCCCAAACAAAGAAATACTGCCACTAAGACAGAAAGGGTTACTGTAAGTACAAGAGAATGAGAGAACTTTAGTAAGGAGAAAGGACAAAAAAAGAACAGAATTTAGGAAGACAAACAATGGTCGCTGATGTTGCATTTGAATTTTTGAAGATTGTAGGTGGTAGAGAAGCAAGAAATCTGAAGGGCATTCCACAGGTGAGAAATGTAATCAAAGAAACTATTTGAATAGAACATATGGTTACATCTACCTATTTCAACAGTAAGTCTAGTTGCCAGTCTAGTAGTACACTTAAATTCATTCTGTCAAAGTACCAAGCAGGAAAGCACATCATAACAATTACCATGAAAATATTTGTAGAAAAGACATCACAGTGATAGAAAAATGACTGAAGTCAAGATGCCAGATCAAGATCATTAACTTTACAGACCCTTCTTTGGATCTTGTCAAGAATCACAACATATATAGCCGGAGCACCAGACCAGATATGGTGATTTTCTAAGCATAGCATAGCTGTAGTACAAAGCTGAAAGTATGGGGCACCCAGTGAAAATCAATCTCACTAATCAGTTGTAATTGTTCTATCGAGGCAATTAGGTAACCATTACACCATGTTGAGGAGCCCACACCAGAGCAGATATGGCAGTGATATTCAATGCACAGACAAATGGTAGATTTATAAATGTACAAGATGGATTCTAATGTGAATTGTTTGGCACAACACAGTGAACCAACTTTCTTAGAAGTGAACCTAGCAATATAATCACTCCATTTGTGTAAAAAACATAAGACCAAGAAGTGCAATGAGTTGCTCTCCTGGAGGTTAGCATCAGCCATGCTAATGGATGAAAAAAGGGGTTCCTTATTGTTGTAACCAAGTAAATGGTTAAAGAAATAACAAAACAAGTGTTACAGATATATCATATATTAAACAGTAAGTACAACAGAAGAGTATTACACAACTAGTGAGTGTGTGTCAGTTGATCCAGTATTCAATCTATTCAATTGTTCCCCCAAGGCCTTTTCTCCTACTAATCTTATAGTAGGCAGAAGAGTCCAATATAGACTATTCAGAAGGAAGACACCACAACATCTATGATGATTAAAAGATAGCAGTTTGGTTTTGGAAGTAGTAAAATTTACAAGCCATTTCTGTTGGTTTGGTGCTACTACATATTTTATCTACAGCCAATTATCTGTGTTGGGGCCTAAACTATCCGCTGTAGTAAAGGAAAGCAAGAAGAATGAACTAAAAATGAAATATAAAAGAACAGAATGTATAGTTGTTAGCAAGAGTGACAGTTCAAGATATGAGCTATATATTGGCAATATCAAAATCATGCTGGCACAGAAATTTAAGCATCTTGGTCATGTAGCAACAGATGATGGAAAATGTGACACATTCCAAAGATGCATATCAATAGCTGACTTCCAGAAACTAATCAGAGTATTAAGAAATAGGAAAACGTCATTTATACTATTTACATTGTTCAGACCATTGTCCTCATCTCTGTTGGCATATTCACAACGTTTCAGCCATTGTACACTCTAGCCTCTTTCAGGTGATTGGAATTTTGAATTGAATCCTTTATTTCATTCACCAGCATAGCTTATTCTAGTTCCATGTGCCATGCCTCTTTCAAATGTCTCAGTATCAGTTATCTACCTTTAACACAACTCTCTAAGTTTTTTTTTGTTCACCTCAGTTGTAGCCAGATATTGAACTCACAACTCTTTGGGTCAAGTCACTGGATTCAACCAATGCTTTTATCTAATTATCCAATGGATAAAAACATTCATTGAATGCAGTGACTTGACTAAATGTTATGAATATGGCAACAAAGACAAGGACAATAGTGTGAACAATGTAAACAGTGTAAATAATTACTATACCTCATCTCAGAAATATAGACAGATAAGGAAAATGTCATTAGAAACAGAAATAAAAATAGTGCTGGACTGTTATCTAATATTCTATAAAGCAGTGAGTGTTTGACAATCTTCTTACAGATGAAGAAGTTATTTGAAGCCAGTGGTTTTACTTATTAATGTTAAGAGTACTATGGATGGAACATGTGAACAATGAGGAAGTCTTAAGAAACATAGGAACTACAAGGAAGCTTATACAGTGCAATCTCGGTTTTCAAATGTCTCACATGTCAAACAAATCAGTTTTTGAACAGAAAATTTGAGATAAACTGTCTTGGTTATCAAACAAAATTTTGGTTCTCGTTCAACATTGCCAAACCGAATTAACCTGAACGGAATAATTTCTGAGTCAACCACTACATTGTATAAATTTGTGTGTTATGGTGTGCTTTTCTTTTACAATTTTTTTTTTTTTATTGTACAGTAACTTTTTTTCTCTACATTGATTCCTATTGGAAAAATAGTTCTGATTTATGGACATTTCGGGTTACGAACAGTGTTCAGGAACAAATTAAATTTGTGAACCGAGGTTCCACTGTATTTATAATTTGAATGAGACAGTTGAAATTTTGGGAACACATAATTGTAATGCAGTGGATGTACTGATTAAATGATAATGTGTGACTTAAATCTTCATTATGTAACATTTTATACACTCTAATATTTCATCAGTCACACTCTGACAGTCACTCTCTGCATATGGCCTCCATCATCTTCCTCAGCACTGTATGAGAGACTTCCTGAGAATGTCAGAGATATGGTTGTTTGATGCTAACCACATACATTACAAAATTATTACCATATTTGCAAATCAGCTTCTGGTTTAAGGCCACATGCTCCTTTATTTGGTGGCCAGGAGTGATCCCAGATCAACTGCCTGGTGCAGCCGACTTTTTTAATGTCTGGTGTGAATTGCATGCAATGTCAATTCTGGCATCCTGCTATATAATGAGGCTTAAATGGCTTAGAGAATATAACACTCACAAGACATACTGATAATAAAAGGAGCTGTAGTGAGTAACCTATTTGAGTTTGTGTGAATCGGTAGCAGAAATAGAGCAAAATAAGAATGGTAAACAGTGAAAATTTACTTAGAACAACAAAAGACAGGAAGCTGTGGAGAGACATGATTGTCAATATACTGAAGGGACATGCCATATAAGAAAAGAAAAATCATTTTTGTTTCAGCTTTTTCTATATCATTCATCAATGAAGTCAGGTACTGTAAATGTACTTTAAATATAGCTCATTATGAATTGGCACAACTGAGAGATTATTGAAGGTCACCTCCAATAATTTCAACCCCTCTGTGCACTGATAAGCATAGCCTCATGCTCCTTCTCCATCCACTATCAATCTCTCTCTCTCTCTCTCTCTCTCTTGCATACATTCTTTCAATTGATTAACTAGCCTTATCTATTCTTTTCAAATCTTCTTTTCTATAAAGTTTACTTTTCACACATTATAGCACATGTTAAATTTATTGAGTTATATTATTCCTCCAGCTGCTGCTTCAGCCATCTTTGAATAATTAGATCATATTGCATGACATCATCTTTGCCTGACATGTAAAAAGATTAATTGTTTAACAGGTTGGATGCATTTCTGAAATCAGCATATGTATTACTTTAATTTTTTTTCTTGTTTAAGAACAGTTTTGCTTCACTGAATTCTGCTTAAATCATCTCTTCTTCATTCTTTTCTTTATTTATTTATTGCCCCCAATTTCTTGTCTTTCCTCTGTCATCTCTCTTTATAGCATTAAACCATGTCTCACACCTCGTCAACTTGCTTCTTTTCTCTATCTCCTATTTATTCTTTCTTGATCAATTGATTTCTCAACCTGTCTCTCTCTATTTCCTTCCACATCTCTCAGCTTTTTCTCTCTCTCTCTCATCCATTCCTTTTTCTCTTTTGCATAGATGACCTGTCTCTCTTTCTCATTTCAACTCTCTGCTAATTTTCTCTCCCTAACATCTATTCATTCTTTCTCTTTCATTGAGATAATCTGTTTCTCTCCGTCTCTCAGTTTCTTTTTCCTCTCTTCTATCCATTTTTTTCTATCTTCTTTCTTCTGTCTCTCTTTCTCAGTCCAACTCTCTGCTACTTTTCTCTCTCTAATATCTATTCCTTCTTTCTCTTTCATTGAAATGACCTCTTTCTCTTCATCTCTTGGCTTCTTTCCCCACTCTTTAATCTATTACTTCTTTCTATTTTCATTAGTTGACCTGTCTCTCTCTGTCCCCATCTTTCTGCTTGTTTTCCTTTTCTCACATTATTCTTTTCCTTTGCTTGTTCTCTCTAGCTCTCTCCCTTATTTGGCTGCTTCTTTCCTTCTTCTCCTCTATCCTTTCTTTCTCTTTTACTTAGTTCATGTCTCTCTCTCTCTCTTCCCATCTCTCTGTTTCTATTTTCTCCCTTACAACCCTTCTTCCTTTCTTTTTTCCATGATTTTCCACTCAAAATTGATACTTCACTTCAGTTTTTTAAATCTTTTTTTTTCTATTTCTGTTTTGACTTCTGTTTTATTCTTTAGCTTTCTCTCATTTGGCTGTAATTATTGTTTTGTTTCACTTTTCTCCTTTTTTATTGATTTTTTTTTTACAAATGTTCACTCAATACAAGACTCAAGAGCCACTCAAGGGAGAAGGATACTGAATGAGGTGTGAGATGTTAATATATGAGTAGAAAGTGAAGTTATGTGGATATGGAGGGCAGATAACAATTGATCTTTGAGAAAGAGGTTAAGATTGAAGTAATCAGAAAAAAATCATCCATGCAGGAATCTGTTCCGCAAAGCTGGGGTTTTTTGGGAAAAATATGTCTGAGTGGAGCTTCCTCCTTACAAATGGAATATGGAGGGAGTGATGGATGTGGATATTTTTTTTTTCTCTTTGCTATCTTTCTTAATGAATTACATTCCTTTTTTCAACCTTCATCATTGGAATGATTTTCTTTCCTTCCAATTTTAATTTTATTTTGTCAGCTGCTTCTCTGCCATTTATTTCCAATACTCACTCTTTCTCTCTCTAAATTTTTTCACAATCTTCAGGCAATTTTCTTCTCTTATTTTTTTCTCTTTCATCCAGCATTTTTTTTCTTTTCTTCTTCACTTAATCTTTTATTCTCTTTCTATTTTCCTTCTCTCTATTTTTCTCACCATCCTTCTAGTTTTCTACTTATCTTTCTTTTTAACTTTCTATTGCATTTTCCAGCTTCTTCTCTCTTTCTTTTTTTAATACTCCTTTTGTTTTGTCTCTATCTGACTATTTTTCTAATTCTCTCATTTTCTTCCCAGCATCTTTTTTTTTTCAGCATCCTTTTCTTTCTTTTAATATTTTTCATTCCCTTTCACACTAACATCCTGGGGAAAGGCATGAACCCATCTCTTCTCTATCCAGCTATAGCTTAAATAGGAGGGTAAGTCTTGGATAGGAGCCAGTCTAAGTGAGAAAATAGGAAACTACTATCTCCCCCAAGAAGTCATAGTAATTCACAGATAATAAAAGAAAAGTGGAGGGTCATGACTGCCTACATCCTGAATGGACATGACATTTAAAAAACTAGAGATACTTCTTTTGTCATCTTCTTTTCTGTCTTGTTTTTTCTCTTTTTCTCTTTCTCTATCTTTCACTTCCCAGAATAATATAATCTTTTCTCTTTTTCTCCTTCTATAATTTTCTTATTTTCTCTCATCTTATTCTCCCCCTCTCTTTCTCTCTCTCACACATTTCCTTTTATTCCTTTATCTTTTTTATTTTCTTTCTTTCTCTGTTACATCCATTTTCCCCAGTTTTTTTTCTCTCTATTCTTTTCTTATTTCCTCTCCTTCTATCTATCTTATTCTATCTCTCTTTTTGATTCCCTCTACCAATCCAACACAAATACATTATTTTAATTAAATTCTTTTGCCTCCTTTTGACTTAAGATCATATTTTTGATTCAATTATTCCTAGAATTAATCATGTAAAATAGAAAATCACTAAGGCCACCCATGAATAAAAATTACAAACTAAAGTCACTTAGAATTTCGCCATCAGAAAATGGTTGATTCAATTTAGATGAAACAAATATTTCAAAATAAATTTTGATATTCTCCCAGGAATCATTTATACTTGTGATGTTAGTAACCAGGTTACAGAACCAAAACTGATCATGAACAGCTCAAAAAAGTCATTAAAACTCAATTCTCTTTGGGGATATTAAAACTTGTAAGAGTAAAGAAAGATACAAAAACTACTTGAAATCATGGCTCATAATCTTGTGTGAAGGAATCCTGGTTCAAACATTTACACTTAATCTTCTGGTTCCAATTAATTCTTAATTCCAATTAAGTGAAACTCGATGGCCATAATTCATTAGAAGATGACATTAAAAATCAAATAAGGTAAACATTTTCACCAGAAATAGCACACAGTATGTTTAAGCTTGTTCTTGTGAGTGTAGCTTAATGATTGCAACCTTGAACTAGAGGCTCAAAAGTCTAAATTTTACAATTTCCTCACAGATGAAGAAAACAGAAATATGGTTTTACAGAAGGATACTGAGAATACCATGGACCTAACATGTGAGTAACAACAATGTTCTAGAGACAATGGAAACAAAAAGGACACATACCTGACATAAGGTAGAGATAGTTGAAGTTTCTTGGAGACTTAAAGAGGAAATATGGCTTGGGAAATTTGATACTCACAGGAGGCAAGAGAAACAGAGGAAAACAATGCATAACCTACCTGATGATATTGAGTAAATGGATGGCAGAGTAGTGTATGGGAGAGATGGCAAAAAAAAGAAAATTTATTGAGAGCTTCAAAGGACAGGAAGTTGTGGAAAGACATGATCACCAGCATCTTGAAGGGACATGGCACATAGAAGAAGGAGGAGAGTGTCCTTAAGCTTTGACCTTATTCTAGAAAAGTTAAATCTCAAGAGAAAATTTTGGAGAGCTGTTTGATTATTTTATGCTTAGTTCTACACAGATCTTCACCATTATGTAGGTAATCTATCAGTTCAGTTCTAAACTGAACAGTTGAGTCCTTATATATCCTAATCAATGGGAGAGTTCCTTATATATATATATATATATATATATATATATATATAATACCAGTTCTGTAGGTATTATTCCAAAGAAGTCTTATTGATATAAAAATATTAAAAAATTAACTCTATGATGAGAGCTCAGTGTATAAATTTATATACAGAGCAATATAAATAAATAATAAGGAAGAGACTTAATTAGTCATCATATAAATTTATTTCAACTGTCATATATATATATATATATATATATATATATATATACATATACATAAATCCATAGGTAAGTAATCCAAGTGAATCCTATTAATATAAAATATTAAAACTGATCCACAAAAGAGAGCTCAATAAATTTATTATAGAGTATCAAAATTAATTATATAAAAATTAAACTCAATTGTACCACATTTTTATGGCCATTTCACTCCTCGGGATAAATTCCTTGGAGCTTGTCAATACTAAAACGTTTGATAAAAGAGAACTGGTAAGGCAAAAGAAAAAATATTCAGTAATGGATAGCTATACACAGTTTTTGCCTTACCTACAATGCACCCCTGCAACAATGCACCCCTGCTACAATGCATCCTGCTACAATGCACCTCTACTACAATGCTACAGAAAATCATTTTTGTTCATATGATATCTTCTTCATGTTGAAATAACTAATTTTTGAAACTGGAAGACACCACTTATAAAAAGTCAATCTGAAATATCAAAAAGTATGCTGATAGAATTTACCTCAGACTGATAAGCAGGTGTTGTGAAAACTCTTGTTTTATTTTTAATATTTGATTACAGAATTTCCTACAATCACACTGATATTAAAACCAAGCCTTATATTTGCTCTTCATATCATCAACTTTATTCACAGATCCTTAAGTAACTAAATCTAGAATTTCTGCATGTTTTATGTTCATAAATTATGAAACTATCTGGAAGTAATTACTAAAAAAAGCTAAAACAGAAATATCCAAAAATATATGGTTCGTCTGTTAATGTGAAAATATAAATTGTCTGATTTTCTTCTTTTTAATGACTCTTACTTTGAGTTCTCAATTTAAACACAGATGTTGGGTAACTGAGACTTTGACACAAAAGATATGAGGTTTGTCTTAAAATGTTCCAGCCATTTTGAACTGCTATGGCCTTAATGTAACTTGGCAACCAATTAGAAAAAAAAACAAAAAACTTTACTGCACATTTATATAAAGTTAGTCTTTAATAAGGTACTTATTTGACAGTGAGACACTTCTTAATTAGTTTATGTCACAATGTCACAATGACTAAGTAGATTCTACATGTCACTAGCAGGTTTGTCGACCTCTCTACAGTTCAGGGTTGGCTCTCTGTGACTTCTAGCTTTTCCCTAAGCTAAAACTGCTCTTAAAACACAGTGAATGGCATTAATGAGAATATAATGAAACAACTGATGGTAATCCCTAAGCAGGACTTCTTTTTTTTTTAAGCATTACGCCCCAAGCAAGGCGCAAAGCCACTAGGATGCAGGGGGTTGCAGAAGATTTGGAGCGAGAGCAGATAGGAGTGATAGAAGAAAGGATGAGGAGAAGGATAGTGGGTAGATCAAGGTAACTGGAGGTGTCGATTGACATTACATTTGAATAGTTGGAGATTATAGCTCTCAGGGAAACAGTAATTGGGAAGGGTGTTCCACAGGCGAGATGTGCGAGGTATGAAGCTATTGGAGTAGAAGAGACGGCTACACTTAAAAGTTTCTATAGTGTAAGGGTGGGAGCGGGATGCCAGCCTCGTAGGGCGCTTGAATTCATGGAGTCTGGGAACCTGTGAAAGCAGCTCATCGGAGCAATTACCATGAAAGTATTTGTAGAAAAGACAGAGAGAGGCGACGGCACGTCTGTGAGAAAGTGACTGCAAATGAAACGCCAGATCAGGGCCAATTACATTATATATCCATCTCTGGATCTTGTCAAGAACTCTGAGGTAAACAGAAGGTGCACCAGACCGTATATGGCAGCAATACTCCATGCAAGGGTGTATATTTGAAGTATCGATTCCGGTGAGAAAAATTTATGAAATATTTGAGAAGTAAAAGGGGCACTGGAATACATAGGTGCAATTCTGAAGAAAATAATTTGAAGGAAACTAAAATGCCATGAACTGTGGTGCCATGGTCTTAGATAGTGGGACAGACTACAGATTTTCAATTCAACATGTGATTGACAATGAACCAATGTCAGCACTAACTCTTAGCATTCATTTTAATGAAATGAAATGACAGTTCACTTTTTCCATCTGAGATTCAATCCATATTCAACAAAATCATGATGCTATAAATATTATTTATATTTATAAATAATGTTAATGTTTTATGTATTTAGCAACTGACATCTTGTAATCGCTGGATATTAAGTGACAGAAAATCTCCTCAGATTACTAGCACCTTCCTCAGTATTCTTTATATTTCATATATTTGCATGCTGACACCAGATATATCATTGTAAATCACTGCAGATTAAGTGACAGCAAGTCCCCACAAATCACCAGCACCTTCCTCAATATTTTTTATCTTTATTATATTTCATACATTTGCATGTTAACACCAGATAGATTGTGTATATAATTAGAGATTGTATGACAGAAAATCTCCCCAAATTGCCAGTACCTTCCTCAGTATCTTTTATACTTAATATAATTGACACCAGATATATTGTCGTTATCACTGGAGACTTAGTGACAGCATGTCTTGTCAAATTACCATCACCTTACTCAGTAGAAACACTGGCAGTGTAATTGTTGGAGTCTATGACACTGGCAGTGTTTTAAGTGTAATGTCTACAACAGACACAACAGTAACCTTCATCTTTCATAATGCTTACTTTCTTGGTATTCTGTCAAATTTTATTTTATTTTGTTCATTTTCACTTTGTTATTCCACTGGCATACCAACTTCCATGATCTGACGGGCCCTTTTATTTGCTTATCAGAATCAATCTTGTTGCTTGAATGGAGTGATTGATATGGATACCAGTCTCCCAAAATATCTTAGTTTTGGTTTGTCCTGTTAACTATTTGTTTACATAGTTGAGCATAAATTGTTTGCACCTTTCCCAATCTATCTATATCCATGGCTATAATAAGAATTATATATATATATATATATCTGTGTACATACACACTACAACTCCTAAAGTGAACATCTGAGATGTTTGGTATTGAGGGTACTGTTCAAATTCTAGGAAGGAAAGGCTGCTGTGGCAAGCTTAAAATTTTTATTAGGTTTCAGAGTTTACGATACAAAAGGTAGTTTATAATATTGATTTGTTTTTATTTAAAGTGTAGATTGAATACATAAATGTATAAAAAATAATTGACAACCAATAGTAATGAAAAAATTGGTGCTAAACATAAGGTAAACATTTTCACCAGAAATAGCACACAGCATGTTTAAGCTTGTTCTAATGTCCCACTCGTTTTAGCATTATAATATTTTATAATTTATGAAAAACTAAGAAACTTTATAAAATGTTTAAAAATTTATGAAATATCTTATTTAAAAACAATTACAATCTGTAAAGGAAGTCAAAAATATGGATATCAAGTACAATTCCTCTAAACCGAACATCTGAGATGTTTGGTATTGAGGGTATTGTTCTGATTGAAAGAACAAAAGGCTTCATAATTATGTCAATACAAAAGTTGTGATTAGAAGATGAGTCCAAATTTGAGGAAATCTAGATTATGCTATGTTCAGATTTGGGGAGTTCTAATATATATATATATATATATATATATATATATATATATATATATATATATATATATATATGTGTGTATTTAGGGAGCATTTTTTCATTAATGCATGTTTCATTAAATAATATGGACAAGTTTTGTCTATTTGTTTTAAGTAAATTCTTTTCATATTGTTGAATAAGCTTTTTAACATTATCCCTGAAACACAAAAGAAAATCACCATGTTGATACATGTTTTTATTGTTAATCCTGTCTAAGCTTTCGGCTTACATAAGACATCATCAGAGATTACAAGTACATTACAATAAATTAAATAATAAATTATGTAACAAAGATGGTAATTTTTGTTTTAGAATGGTTATGCAAACATTGCAACAATGATTGTTTTGTTTACATGGAAGATTCAGTGTATTTATTATTACAGGGCAAACAATTAATAAACAATAAAATCCAAAATTGCCTCATAATTTTTAAATATTCCTAAAAAAGCTCAGTAACTGTAGTTTGAATTTGCCGTGCTGAATTTCTCTAAATTAACTGTTGTGCAGACTCTGTTATAATGTCCCACTGATCCATATTCTCTTCCTCTGCACTCATTGTTTCTGTAATATTCTCATTGCATTTCATTCATTCCCTATTTGTATTGTGGACACTTTGCATTTAAAATTTGATTCTTTATTAAACAAATACAAAAATGTTATTAAAGTCAAATCAGTTTATTTTAAGTAAATTTTTAAAACTTGGGTATGTTTTGCCAAAACACTTTTTGGTGCATATTATATGAAATTTTTGTGTATAAGCAAATATCTTTTCACACTATCATTTTTCTTAAATACTGCTGGTTCTCTAGGGAGAACACAACTTTTACATTAGAATTTTCTCCAGTATTTCTTTTTACTAATGATACAAAAACTTTAATAATAAAATTTACTATTATGCAAGTTAAGTTTTGTTTTTCCTCAGGTCTCAAATTCACTAAAATTGCTGTTTCTGAATTTTTGACACTTCTGCTTAGTAGGGAAGGACCGTAGAAAAATTCTCAGTAACAATGAAAGTAATAACCTAAAGCTATTGTATTTACATACTATTCCACACATCCACCCTCTTCAGTCCAACACACTTGGCATTGTCTTTTATGTTCCTTTATATGTACAGATTGAAAACAAATTGAACATTCACACAAAAAATAGAAAGGAGTTTAAGACAAGGATGTGTTGTCTCTCCAGATCTGTTCAACCTCTACAGTGGGGCTATTTTAAGGGAACTGGAGACCCCATGAGGACCTATTACCAGGTGGGGACATAATCATAACAATATAGGATATACAGATGACAGACACAAAAAGAAAACTAAAGGACACCCTAGACAAGATAAGCAAAGGAAAGCAAGAAGAAAGGCTTACTCATCAAGAAGATAGAAATTACGATTATCAACAAAAGAAAAAACCTGAGATGTAAATTATGAGTTAGAGATGTAA
Organism: Acanthosepion pharaonis; assembly: GCA_903632075.3. Lineage (NCBI taxonomy): Eukaryota > Metazoa > Mollusca > Cephalopoda > Sepiida > Sepiidae > Acanthosepion > Acanthosepion pharaonis. Next base: position 206,285 of record CAHIKZ030004340.1, on the reverse strand, counting down.
CATCAAACAAGCTTAAGCATCTGGGAAGCACTTTAATAGATGATGGAAAGTGCAACACAGAGATCCAAATGTGTATTAGATCAGTGAAAGATGCATTCCAAAAACTAAGTAAACTGTTAGAAACAATGAAAAGAATGCTGAATATACATGGTTATACAGAGGGATACTGAGAATTCTATGGATAGAGTAAGTAAGCAACAAGGAAGCCTTAAAGAAAAGAGTAACAAAAACAATGCTTATGTTCAGGGAAGGCAGTGGACAACCTACTTGACATGCTTGCATGAATGGTGGGTGGGAGAATTGCCAAAGTGTGAATTGGCGACATCATGTAAAGTGGCATGATGAAGAGGAAGTTACAGAGAGCCATATGCCACACAGAAGAACCCTTCCTCATGAAATTCTTATATGCTGTGATTCAGATATTGATTTTTGTAAGTGAGTCAGTTTTCAAACTTGTCAGCAGTTGTCAGCATATATATATATATATATATATATATATAAGGCACTGCTGAAAAGTTCTAAAACTGATTTTGATTGGTTGTTCTAGCTTTTGTAACAATGTTTCCCCCTAGTGTAGGATCGTTAATTAATCTGAAACTTTTAAAACCATTTATTTTATTTTCAACATCATCACTTGATAAGACACAGAGTGTGTTGAAACAAAATGGCTATTTTGTAGTGATTTTATAACATACTTATGTTATAATTTTTTTATAAAAAAAATTATATATATATATATATATATATATATATATATATATCAATTTTATATATACATATATATATATCAGTTTTATATATACATAATATATACACATATATATATGTGTATTTGAACTTTTTTGAAGTTTTAGAACTTTTTAGCAGTGCCTTATATTTATATATATATATATATATATATATATATATATATAAAAGTGGACACCAGAGTCAATACTAAGAGGTGACAGTTTGCATGAGCGTAATCATCAGGCCATGTATATTGCATATGTAAGCTCAACTAGTTATATATGCTGGTCAATAGGGCATTATGGCTAGCAATGTCAGGTATTTCTAGTTTATTGTATTATTTTAACAGTTAATGGATAGGCAGTAACCATTATATTTCAAATTATTCTAAAGACTATTAAGTAGAAATAGTTGTATAGAAGTAATTCAAACTATTATATATGATGAACTCACCCATTGATTTCAAAGTATGATGACCTGACAACCACATTCAGGTTTTATATATGGTATGTGACACTTTAGTCCCCACTAGTGACCTGCATACAAGTCCACATATCGTGCAACAGCGATAATCTTGGGACATAGCAACAGGAATATTTGCTGACAATTTCTGCCATTGTCTTTCACCTCTTAGCTAGTAAATACAACTGATTTCAAAATTTCTGATACCACTCTGGCACAAATATTTCCATTTATTTCTATCCAGGGCATCTCACCCAAAGTTAGTATGTGGCACATTGATAGCTGAGAGCTTACTCTTTAGCTTGTTTTTATATGTGAGCCATTGGCTGTCCAACAGTCCTTTGTCCACTGTCAAGCTGACTATACATAAGGACCTTAAGTATTCTGTCATTACTCATCCTTGTAACATGACCTGCCCAGTGAAATTGTGACTGCATCAGGAAAATCCCAATTCTACCAATAATGCATTTTGTGAGAAGATCAGCATTGGACACCCTATCATCAAAAGTCTAGCCACAGATTGCATGGAGACAACTTTTGATACATATACATATATATATATAGTCGGCAAATGAATGACAAGATAGAAAACTGAGTAGCAATTCATTTTCTTCCAAGAAGAAAATTCAGAGAAATAATAATTTTATATATGGAATGTATTATATATATATATATATATATATATATAATTATTTATTTAAAAATATGATTCATAAATAAATAATTATATAATAATTATAAAAATATGATTCATAAATAAATAATCATATTTATGCTCTACTTTTGTATCAAGCACTATTTTTTAAAAATAATAACAAAAATACTAAAGAACTTTGGATTATTTACCTAACGAGTTCTTTCCTATTTTCTATATATTTTCACACACACACACACACACATATATATATATATATATATAATCTTACATATATAAAAATGGGAGAAAGTAGAGAGAGAAATGCAATGAATACAATGGATAAAATTTATATCAAAATGTGCAAGGCACAAAGATGCTCAGCATTTAAGTTTAAATTTTGATGTACAATGAAACTAGATGATAAAATAGACTATTCAGCTTTTTGTCAGTTGTATTTTTATTATTATTGTTTTTAATTATTCCATATTCTTCAAATAGTATCTTTCACCCAGAAACTGTAGTTTTCATAATTTTGGGGTAACACACATGCAGTTAATAAAAATTGGTGTTTGCAAACTCTCAAAAATGAATGAAAAATACATGAAAACTAGTATTTTTCACTTGATCCTTTCAGGATTCAATCATGGCTGTCCACAACTTCCTCTCCTTTATAGCTCTTTGCAGTGTTTGTCTTTTGCTATCTCTCCTAATTGCTGTTCTGCCAACCCTTTACACTAGCTTGTTAATTTGATTATTCTATGCTTTCCACTGTCCATCTTGCCATACAATCATCAAAGTTAAGCAATGTCAAGCCTGATCAGTAACTTGATGGGTAACCAATTGAGAATACCAGATGCTGTAAGCTTGGATATGCGGGTGATGTAATGAATAATAGCTCAGTATTGTTAATCCGATAGCCAAGTTCCAGTTCCAATTGGGTCACTTATATGCAAATACACTTGAGAAAGATAGGAATTTACCTCTTTTCCCTCTAGCTATGTGTTAATTAGTAAGATGTGCCACTAAATCATTATTATCTCAAAAAAATATTCGTACAATTTAAAAATATTTTCTGGCTTTAAATGACCTGCAAAGTGTTGATAATCTGTAAAAAATTAATTAATTAATCAATCAATTTCCATCTTGCCTTCAACATGTCAAGAGGGACAGAGGAAAGCAGAGAGTAATCTAATTAATAAATTTGTGCAAATGGTTGTTTGAACAAATAAGTAACATTAAGCCCAAATTGTGAACTCAGAGAAACATTTCTCCCAAACCATTTTATACTTTTTTGTAAATACTCAATGTTTTACCACACTAATCGAGTATTATATATGCACTAATCAAATTTTGGTATATAAAAATTTTAGTGCACTAATTGAAAACACATTAATCGAATGTGCATTAATCAAAGGATGCCTGTATTTACCAAATATACATCTTTGTTTTTTCCTTTGTTCTTAGTATTGTTGGAAGCTAAAAACTTTGTTCTAAATGCTGTTAGTGGATTCAAACTTAATAGAATATTTATTATCAGCATAAATATACATATTAATTTGGGGCTTTTTATATTCTATAAAACAAATAATCAAAATATATTTTGCTATATTCCTTTTTATGAGAAATGTTTGTAAAATCAAAAATAAATTAAACATAGTATCCAGTTGTCTTTTTTTCCTGTTTAACCTAAAATGTCTCAAATCCACTGAGAGACGATCAAAGGAAATATTCCCAGTTAGGTTCTGGGGTTCTAGAGAGTCAAGCTGAAGCTAAATTAAGTGCTAACAATTGACTGAAAGGAATACATGACAATACTTAGCTTGTCACTATGATTTGAAATTAAGATTTGAAACTCAATGAAGCAAACAATTAATTTAGTCTATTGTACTATAACAAATACCACTAAGAAAGCTTTAGAAGATTGTAATAATTCTTCTTCACTGAAGGAAACTTTGAATAATAGCACTAATTAACATATAATGCTTACAATCTGAATCATTAGATACATACTTGAAAAACTTAAAGATGCATGACACCAAGTAAACAGATAACTACTTTCGAAGAAAAAGTTTTTCACTGATGCAAATAACTAAAAAGTATTTTATTTTGTAAATTAAAACTTGTAGACTTGCTATGAGCTAATATTTTATTTATTCAGGTATCAGATTTAACAGATCTGTTATCTTCTCTTGCATGATATTTTGAGGATTGAACTGAAAAGAAGGAAACAATTATTCTTCTCCAGAAGATTTTCTCAGCATTTTTTCTTATTATGAAATGTTACAGAAAAATTTAATTATTTGGAAAATGTTACAACAGACAATGAGATATGTGATACATACATCTGAAGGCACATTGGAATATTAAAAGAGCCTTCCAAAAGCTAAAAGAAGTAATAGGAAATAGGAAAATTTCATTAGAAACAAAGAAACACTATGTAAATCTATTTACATTAAGGCAATTTTTCTCATCTTTGTTGTTGTTGTTATCACAATGTTTCAGCCATTATTCCTCCCAGCCTTCATCAGGTGTATATAGATATTGGTAATCTACAGGGAATTCTGAACTGAACCCTTTATTTAATCTATGGGTGTAGACTGCTCTAATTCCACTTCCCATGTCTAAGGATACCTAGTTCATATTTTTAGTTCTGCCCATAAAAGAGTTCTAAACTGATATGCAATATCAATCCTCTTATGTGGTAGTGAGTGAATATCAGTGTACAAGCAAGCTAAAAAGAATTGCAAAATTGCTACAATTGTTTGGGGACAGTTATTCACAGGGAATTGTGCAAGTAAATTTAGTTGGGCCATATAAATAAATGATGTAAACAGAAACATTTTTATCCAAACAATTAACCCTGTTAAAAGCAGAAGATCACATTTTGATGTTAACTTAAACACCCCACCCAACAAAAGAACATGTTCCATCATCAGTCAACTGTAGGACATATGAAACTGAAATAGATGGTAACATTTGGAAAATATCCAGCCCTTAGCAAAGAACTGAAAAAATTGTGGAAAAGAAAAATCACAATTGTACCCACTCAGACCTGCATGCTTGGAGTACTGAAAAATCTTGCAAGAAAAGTCTTGAAGAACTGAAACCATCCAAACAATAGCATCAATAAAATCAGGAAGAATACTAAAATGGGTACTGGAGTATTTTTTTTAATTGGTATCACCCCAACTAAGACAGTACAGCCACTAGCTTGCAAGCAGTTACAGTGTGTAGAGGCATTAGGAGCAGAGACATTATTAATGAGGAGAAAAGAGCAATCAGGAGGACAGTAGATAGTCATTGACATTGCATTTAAATTTTTGCAGATTAAAGTTGGTTGGAAAGTATGGAGCTGGGAGGGACTTCAACAAGCAAAAAGTGCGAGATAAGAAACTGTTAGCATAGAAGTTATGGCTACATCTAGCTAGTCAAGTGTTGTGCTTAAATTCATACAGCGTAGCTACCATAGTGAAGAGCTCATCTAAGCAATTACCGTGAAAGTATTTTTAAAAGAGAAGCACAGAGAAGCAACCTTATGGTGGTGGGAAAGTGACTGAAGCCAAGCTACCAGATCAGGACCAATAATATTGCTGATTCTTCTTTGGATCTTATCAAGGAGCTCCAGGAAAATAGCAGGGATAATGGACCATATCTGACAGCAATATTTTAAGCATGGGCAAATGGTAGACTTATAGACATGCAAGATAGATTCCAGAGAGAAGAATTGTCTTGCCCAATGCAGTGAAACAACTTTCTTAGCAGCTTATCTTAGCAATGGATTCAAGGTAGTATTTACACCTCATGTCAGTTGAGAACATTAGCCCAAAATGATACGATGAATCACTTTCTTGGAGGATGATGATAGAAGGCAAAGAGGAGTCTCTCAAATGATTTTTAAAGAGCAGTTTAGTTTTGAAGACATTAAAATTGACATGCCATCTTTATTCCCAGTTAACAACATTCTTGAGGTCATTTTTTGGCTGCCATTTTGACTTTGTTTGACTGATCAGCCATACTATCAAGTCAGAAGTAAATGGTAGTGTCATCAGTATAGATGCCAAGTTGAGAGCTGATGTCATCAGGGTGGTCATTAATGAAGATTAAAAACAATGTAGGACCAAATATGAAAGAATGTAGACAAGTGGCCATCCAGGAAAATTTTCATTTCACAATTTCATAGGAATGACTTGATCAGCTCAAAAACGTGTCCAACAATACAGTAGTCATGAAAACCTAAGATGTGAATGCAGTGCCTCATTCTCTCAGCAAAAAGGGACTTAGCTTCTTTGAGGACTCTCTTATATTTGTTAAAAACAGTAGCAAATAGGCGCCTGTTATGACGAGAGCTATTATGCTGACATAGCTGGAAATAGTGATTTGTGTGTGCTATGGCAGCCAAGCTTGCTGGTGTGAACCATGTAGAGGACTGTGGTTTCACCTAGTATTTTCAAGAAGAGATGAAAGCATCCATGTTACCTTTGACCCAAGAAGAAACGTCAGTGGTGTAATTTTTAATTGGGTGGTTGAATATGTCAGTTCAAGAGCTGTCACAAAGAAAATCCAGGAATAAGTCCCAATAAGCAAGCTGGTACTGGAAAGAGGTTTTATGGATAGGAAGTTCCTGTTTAGAGGAGACTATAATTTAATTTCTTGAAAAAGTTACCAGAGACAAACATGCTAGAAAAGTCACTGAGAACAAGAGTCTTAAATACTAAAGATAACAAATTAATAATATTAAAAAAGAAAAAATATACAATAATAATTATAGTTGCAATAATGTAAAAGGAAATAGTAAGAAACATTTGATTAGGATAGAAATAAACAGATAGAAATTCATAAGAGCCATAAATTATAATGAAAAAAATAATTATAAAAAATGAAACAATAATTCTGATGAAAAAATCTCTTCATGATATCACTCACAATGTTAGCAAGTCATTAAAGGTTTCCTTCAATCTCAGTGAATTAAACAACTTGCTCTTGCCTCATCAGTCTAAAAGCAATAAGTTTATGTTCAAGTAAAAAAAAAAAATGAAAATCAATCAAAGCTTTGCTCATTAGGGTAGATGTAGGCTTTTGTCTCAATGCAAAGCAAAAATGGTATATCTAGCTGAAACTGGAGAGTTGGTCAATCAGAGAGAAGGATGCAAGGCAGACTGGAAAGTAGTAAGGATCACAATATCAGCAATTAATCCTCATTAGTTGCAGACACTTCTAGAATGAGTCTGTAGAAATCCGCTTACAGATGATAGCTCAGTGGTCAGAGCTTTGATTTGAAAGTTTCAAGTAATTAGTTCAAATCCCATCTCGATGCTGTTAGACTTTTATCTATATTGTGCATGTTTCCATAGTTGTCAAGAGCAAATTCAAAAGATGTCACTTTAAGTATAATCTAAGGTGACAAGTATTGTTATCCTAGATGTTATAAGCCTGACTGTATATGATATATATTGCTGAATACTATTATTATGATCAGGCAAAAATATTTTATATCATATATATATATATATATATATATATATATATATATAATTGGTTCCAGAGGTCACGACTTAGGTTGAAAAATGACTTAAGTTGAAATAACCACACTATAAACAACAAGTAATCTTTTCCCATTGCCTATTGTAGTATTTATGATATGTACTTGCAGTATTCTGAATAAAATAATTCATTTCCACCTTCCAGTGATATAATCTCATGCTTAGCATTAGCACCTGCACTAAAGGACTTTCCTTTGAAGCCATGAGCAAAATGTATTTAAAATCACAAGTGGAATGTAATTGAAAGAACATCAGTGGCAGAGCACAGATGTAAACAAGTCTGAATTCAAAATTGGTGTTTGAGCGGAAAACAACGCACAAGCATGTATTTGAAATAAGAACTGAGCATACTTTATTATGCTAATTTTTTTTTGATGATTTTATGATATATATATATATATATATATATATATATATATATATATATATATATATATATATATCAGAAAATATTTTGTATACTTTATATATATATGTAGTATACATAATATTATTTTTAAATTTATTTAAACATAATTTTAATTGTGTTTATTGTTATTTTAGTGTTCTGACTTTTCTAATATTTTTAACAGCTGATGTAAACTTGAGTAAAATGAACTAATGTGAATTTTATTACTCCATATAATATTTAAGAAAATCGATGCATCTTCAAAAATGACTTAACTTGAAATGACTTAAGCCAAGGTATCACTGTATATATGATTTCAATGAAATATAAAGTAAGTAGCTCTTAAGTGAATATGCTGTACAGGCATACCAAAGAAAGGGAACTCATTGCCATATTCCACTGGAATTTATTTATAAATCTATCTATCTATACATACATACACACATGCACTCACTCACACAAGCACATGCAGGCACACAGACACACATACACACATATATATATGGATTACTACCACACACAAAAACAATGGTTAAACATGAGAAAAAATAATTCCTTTAAATAATATGTAGAAATAACCATTCTTTGCCTGATGAAGGTCACAAGACACAAAACGTGTGTAGCAAAAAAATATAGTAAAACAAATTAATTATAACCAAAAAGCATTTGCAGCTTCTCTTTTCTCTTTAAAATATACACTTTTCTCTCATTGGAAAAACTTTCTCTCCCTCTCCCATATATATATATATATATATATATATATATATATATATATATATATATATATATATATATATAAAAATATATTTATAGGGTAAAACTGCTAAAAATCCAGGTTAGAGTATGTGTAAATATAAGAAGTGTGAACTGATGTTAATAACGAGTAGCAACAATCTGTTTCATGCTTGAATTCTATCTTCAGACAATGTGGGTTGGATAATAGCTTGACTATTTATATATGTAAGTCACTGGGGTATTATGGGTAGCAAGACCAGTTATCTCCAGTTTATTGTGATAGACTAACAGCTA
>CAHIKZ030004340.1:137500-192500 GCA_903632075.3 Acanthosepion pharaonis | reverse complement strand
CCTATGCCATGTTAACAATAGTTTAAAACTCGATGTTCACCAGATATCAACCAATAAAAATGCCCTAATAAATTTCTATTCCCATCATAACAACAAAATGAAATCCAGCAGAATTTGGTCTCATTCAACCATAAACCCTTTTACTACAATGTTTCTAGTTTATGTGAGCTTTGGAATAGTTGAGCTGTGCTTTTTTATACTTTTTCACAAGCAGTGTATTTTTCTATGCATTCTGCCATGAAGATTAGCATCGTTCATATTTCATCGTACTGTAGATGTATGCACATTCATTCCAACATTGGCCAGGGAGCCTTGAAGAACTGCATATGTTGCAGCAGGATTCACCTGGGCTTGCCAAACTAGATGTCTACTTGCTCTTGCAGTTATTTTTCACAGATGGCCATATCTTGATTATGATGCCATCATAACAAAGGTTTTTCATTTATAAATAATTTGTCGCATGGTGGAGATGTGCACTTTGGGAGAAATAACAAAAAGACAAAACATATTAAGAGCTACAAGAGATAGGAGGGTGTAGAGGTGCATGATTGCCTATTTCCTGAAGGGACACAGCACATAAACGAAGATTAGCTTGACAGCCGTCGCATAATTTCACTGTTGTAATTGCTTGTTGTAACCATCAGTTCTATGCTAATAGTTTCTTCACCCGCACTTCTCACTTGTGGAATTCTCATCTGGCTTCCTGTGTTCCTGTCTACAATCTTCAAAATTTTAAATGCACTGTCAACTGTCATTGTCTGTCTCCTTGAATACTGTTCTTTTATTGCCAGCACCATTTCTTGCACCTTTGTGGCTTTATTGCCTTGATTCAAGTGAAATGATAAAGAAAAGAACTCAGTAAATGGCTTTTTAAAGAATGGTACACTGGAGAGGAACCCAAGAAATTCCAGTTGTCTCTTTCTGATTCTAAGTAGAAGTATTTTTTTCTTTCTATATTCCTTAAAACTTACTCATTGCTCACATACTCCATCTATGGTATTCTCAGCATCTTTCTTTAGAACTATATGTTGCCGGAAATCTCTTCTTTACCTGTAAGGAAATTTTATATTTCTCTATTTAGATATCCATTGCACATTGCCATTTATGTTATTTTATTGTTTTTGTTATTTTCATTCTCTATGGATTCTGGTTTTGTTGAGTTTTTGTTTATTTGTTTTACAGCATTTCAACATTAATGGGATATTTAATGCTGACAAGATTTTTAGGATAGTATGTATTCTTTGTAAGAAATCAGTTTGTAGATCAGGTTTCATTAATGTATTTTTGTAAAGAGGGTTTTTGTCGAGAGTCAAATGTATTGCTGGTAATATTTTTTTTCAAAAAATGTATTGCTGGTATTTTTATTATAAAAATTTATTTTTATACTTTTATAGTGTTTTGACCACAGTTTAGAGGTTAACTATTTACCCATAGGTGGGACCCTAACAGGTGTTACCACTTGGGGAGTGTGGCCTTGAAACAAACAGCAATTAAGAGGTGGTTTCACACTCTTCAAAACTTCCCAATCAGAGGGCTTGCTGCAAGATGTAGTTTATCATTATACCCAGGACATTTGAGTTTCTGCCTGGTTCCATATTATTCTAGTTATATTAGTATTATTATTATGTTTCTCAAATTTTTGTTTTTCTACATTTCTTTTTATCAATTTTATTTATATCTTTCATTTTCAGTTTTTCCTTGTTTTATAGCTTTTTTTAACTTTTTTTCATTTGTCTTCATTTTATTATTTCCTTTTACAATTACATGATTTCTCATTCATTTTTCATTTTTTATATTTTTATTCTGTATTACATTTTGTTTTTTTTACAACAAATACATTTAAATTTCTTTTTCCCATTTTTATTCTTTTTTTTTTCTTGAAAAAAATTTATATATGTCCTTTTCTTCTTTCTGAATTTTCTTCCTTTTCTCTTTCAGTGTTTTTTCTTATTATCAAATCTATATACCATTTTCTCCTTTTTTTATTTATTTGTAAGCTTTTCATTTTTTTATTTCTTTCTTTCTTTATTTATTTCTTACCTTCTGTCTTTCTTTCTTTTTTTTCAGTTCTCTCTTTTCTTTTTATGTTTCCTCCATATTCTTTTTTTTTCATCCTTTAATATTTCTTTCTTTCTTTCTTTCTTTCTTTCTTTCTTTCTTTCTTTCTTTCTTTCTTTTTCAGCTCTATCTTGTTTTTCCTTCATTTTCATTATTTTTATTTCATCCTTACATATATTTTCTTTCTTTCTTTCTTTCTTTCTTTCTTTCTTTCTTTCAGCTCTATCTTTTATGTTTTTCTTCATTTTTTTAAATTTTTTATTCTTTTTTTATCATTACCATTTTACTATTTTTTTATTTCTGTTCTGTTGTTAATGATTCTTTCTTTCTTTGTTTATTGCTTTCATTCCTTGTTACTTTCTTCATATTAAAATCCTAACTTCCTCCTTTTTATTGTAAGTCTCCCATAATCAGCAAATCAGTAATAAAACAAATACAAAAAACTGTTCCAAATTCTTAGACAACCCATCAAAAAATATCAGAAAACAGTAGGAAATAACCTGATCAAAGATTAACCAGGAAATCTTACAACAAAAATTAATCACAGGTGACACAGAAGAACCTGAGAAATGATGAAAATCCATGGAAGGCAAAGCAGTGAAAAGGAAATTGCAAAAAGACAAGACATAAAAAAGAAGACAATACAAAAAGAAGTCTTTTATATGGTCATTGGATATTTCTTCAATGTTTACAGCAATTTTAACTAAAGTTAGTTGGTTATTTGTCTCTTTTACACTTGTTTTGCTATAAAACAGAAAGCTAATTACAATTTAATAATTTTGACTTTTATTCCTGGTCTATTTTTGTTTTTCCCATGTTTTTGTTTCCTGTTTTCTGATAAATTCTGATCAAACTTCCTCTCCGTTTGACACTATCATTGATTTGTCTAGATACTGATTTGCAAAATTTTTTTTTTTATATCTTTTTCCAATGTTGTATGAATAGGAGAGAGAGAGAAAGAAAAGGAGGGAGAGAAAGAGAGAGAGAAAGAGAAGGAGAGAGAGAGAAAGAGTAAGAGAGAGAATGAGAGAGAAAAAGAGAGAGAGAGAGAAGGAGAGAGAGAAAGAGTAGGAGAGAGAGAAGGAGAGAGAAAGAGAGAGAAAGAGAAGGAGAGAGAGAAAGAGAAGGAGAGAGAAATAGAAAGAGAAGGTGAGAGAGAAAGAGAGAGAAGGAGAGAGAGAAAGAGAGAGAAGGAGAGGGAGAGAGAAAGAGAAATAGAGAGAAAGACAAGGAGAGAAATAGAAAAAAAGAGAGAAAGAGAAGGAGAGAGAGAAAGAGAAAGAAAAACAAAAGGAGAGAGAGAAAGAGGAGGAGAGAGAAATAGAAAGAGGAGAAAAGAGAGAAAGAGGAGAGAGAAAGAGAAAGAGAAGGAGAGAGTGAAAGAGAAAGAGAGAGAAGGAGGGGGAGAAAGAGGAGGAGAGAGAAAGAGAAAGAGAGAAAGAAAGAGAAGGAGAGAGAGAAAAAGAGAGAGAAAGAGAAATAGAGAGAATGACAAGGAGAGAAAAAGAGAGAGAAAGAGGAGAGAGAGAAAGCGGAGGAGAGAGAGAAGAAGAAGAAGGCGAAAGGAAAAAAGAGAATGAGAGAGAGAGAGGGAGAAAATGGAAGGGCTAACTTCTTTTTTACTAAATTATTAGTCTCTTGCATAAAATATGCTTTATTATATTTTCAGAAATTATTTCTTTTGTACCACAAATTGTAGGGATAAAAATTTATCATTGAGAGGTGACTGAGAGATTCTTAATTTAAAATTCAGGTTTGGTCTATGCTTGAACTTCTCTGCACTTTTCTTTTCTATCTTTTTATGTGCCATATCCTTTCAGGACATAGGCGATCATGGCTCTCCACCTCCTTCTATCCCTTGCAGTTCTCAACAAGTTCCTTCCCTCTGCTTCCTCCCCCAGACCACGTTCTGTCATCCTCTTGCTTAAGTCCACCAGGTATGTCAAGCATTGTTTTTCCTTGTCTCTCTTTCCCTCTATTCGACCAGTGAGTATCAGATTCTCCAGGCCCTCCTTCCTCATTATGTGTCCCAGAAACCAGCTGCCTCTTCCTGATATTAAGTATAAGCCTTCTCCTTGTTTACAACCTCTCTAAGACCTCAATGTTGCTCACACACTCAGTCCATGGTATCCTTAGCATCCTTCTGTAGAACCACATCTCTGTTGCCTCGAGTCTCTTCTTCATGTTTGAGGAAATCGTCCAACATTCACTGCTGTAAAAAAGAACAGATGCCATGTAACAGTTCAGTATTCTTTTCTTTGTTACCAAAGATATCCTCCTTACAACATTGGTAAACCATAATACCCCCTTACCACTCATCATCTACTATTTGCTATAGCTAAATCCATATTCTGTAATCTTTAAGTTGATGATTAAATTAAAAATTAACTATGATTACAGAAACTCTGACACCAAATTATTTACATCAACTTGCTAATCAGTTATGGTAAGCCTGCAGAAGCCATTTAAAAGAAAATTAAATTGATAGCTAAATATAAAAACTATTTCACCAAGATGTACAATCTTATTAAATGCTTTTTCTTCATGATATTGGTAATTATGGCTCTCCACAACGTCCTATCCTTTATAGCTCTGAGTAAGTTTTTTTTTTTGCTATACCTACTTGTCTCTGTTCTGTCAAACTTTTTCACAGTCCTTCTAAGCCATCTTTCCTCATTATGTGCCTTAGAAATTTCAATGATTTCTTTCTGATTCTAAGTATATTCTTTTAGTTTCCATTTTCCTTAAAACATCATCATTGTCTTATGCTCCTTTCTACTTTTTTTTAAAATAGCTTTGTGAAAGTTGCTGTTTATGTTGTAAAATTATTTTTTAAAATATAGATTTCAAGCACAATAGTTGAGAAGGGTAATTGTTCTTTTATATCTTTATTATCAACAACGAAATGTAATATAATATGAAATGTAGTAACAAAATGTGTGTGTGTGTGTATATATATATATATATATATATATATATATATATATATATATATATATATATATATATATCCAAATGTAAAAGAATGAAAAGAATATAAATTTAAATGCTCATAATATTAATTTAAAAATGGCTTCAATACGCGAAGTAGAGCAATAGATATTTATTATAAACTGTAAAATTTGTAACTTGCATGTTCTAATGTAACAGTTTATAATAAATATATAAATATATATGTGTGTGTGCGTGTGTGTGTGTGTGTGTGTGTGTGTGTGTGTGTGTGTGTGTGTGTGTGTGTGTGTGTGTGTAAAAATTTAAAATAGAGTATATCTGCTAAAGGACAATATTAATAAAGACAAAAGGAAAACTTTTCTTAGGCAATGTGGTTCATCCTGTGAGGGACTTTATCAAAGCAAATGTAAGGATTTTATTTTTGAAAAACCAAGAACATATTTGCTTTTGTATATAAATACTTGTCACAAAATAAAATTCATTCAAGGACAAAACGAAAAAAGTTTTTCTTTTGTCTTTATTCATATATATATATATATATATATATATATATATATATAAAGAGAGAGACAGAGACAGAGAGAAAGAGAAAGAAAGAGAGAGATAAAAAAGAAAGAGAAAAATACTCACTGTTCACTTAAGTACACATGAAAAAAATGATCTTTTATGCAAATTCCTAATCAAGGATGTAGTGATTTAATGGATATAGGCATTTAAATATTGTCATGGCAACCTGCTGAATTTCATTTCATGTATTATTAGGAGAAAGATTTTTTAAGTTACTTTGAATGCAGCCTGATTGTTTGCACTGAATGAGTGGGTGTGAGTATTTCAAAAGTGCTGATCTAACAGGATTTCCATGTGTAAACCATCTCTAGTGTTTACAGAGAATGGTCAGAAAACAAATTGCATTAAATGGCAATTAAGTGGGTAGAAATCTCTTGAAAGACAACTGGAGCTCAATTAACCACCCTTTACAGTGAAGAGTATCTCTGAATGTACAACACATTGAACTATGAAGCAGATTGTCTATAGCAGCAGATGACCATGATAAGTGTTACTTCAGTTGTATAGAATCAAAAAACTGTGTCTACAATTCACTAATGATCACAAAAATTGAACAACAGAAGATTGGAAAATGTTGCGATTTCTGCTGTGACATTAGAATGGTTTAACCAGAATTTGGCATAAATATCATGAAAGTATGAATTCAAACTGTTCTGTATCAACAGTTCAGTCTGGTGGCATAATGATATTGGTAATATATTCTTGTTGCATTACACTGGGACCTTGGGTATCCATAAAAGATCCTTTAAATGCCATAGCCTACCTAGGCATATTTAGTTTATGACGATGATGCACTGATCTTTTGGTGGCCAATTCCAGCAAGACAATGTGACAATTAAAAATTAGTGGAAGATTGGTTCACGAAACACAATAATGTGTTTTCTATAAATTCATTAAGAAAAACTTTTATTAAATCAAGTAAAACCACTTTCAAAGATTTTTATCAATCTGGAATAAAAATATTAATTAAAAATGAAGATGTACAAAAGTAAGTGAACCCTTACATTTACACTCTGTATTTTTGTTTTATATGGTTACCAGTGCAAATAGTTTTTTGTGCATGTGTAAAAATGAGAAAAGAATAAAAATGTACATATTCATTTCTTTGGTAAGTTGTGTATACTGCAGTCAACCAATATAACTCAAAGTGTATGCGACTAAATTTTTTTAAAATTATGCCAAGACCAAAGAACTTTCTGAAGTTTTAAAAGATTGCATAGTTGAAGCCTATAATGATGGAGAAGGCTACAAAAAGATATCAAAACGATTTGGAGTGCACATCTCCACCATGTGACAAATTATTTATAAATGAAAAACCTTTGCTATGATGGCATCATAATCAAGATATGGCCATCTGTGAAAAATAACTGCAAGGGCAAGTAGACATCTAGTTTTGCAAGCCCAGGTGAATCCTGCTGCAACATATGCAGTTCTTCAAGGCTCCCTGGCCAATGTTGGAATGAATGTGCATACATCTACAGTACAATGAAATCTGAACGATGCTAATCTTCATGGCAGAATGCATAGAAAAATACACTGCTTGTGAAAAAGTATAAAAAAGCACAGCTCAACTATGCCAAAGCTCACATAAACTAGAAACATTGTAGTAAAAGGGTTTAAGGTTGAATGAGACCAAATTCTGCTGGATTTCATTTTGTTGTTATGATGGAAATAGAAATTTATTAGGGCGTTTTTATTGGTTGATATCTGGTGAACATCGAGTTTTAAACTATTGTTAACATGGCATAGGAAGGGTAAAGAATTGGTTTCTTCCATTTTGTATGTAAATTCTTTGTGTTTGACTTTGAGTAGTTGATCTACTCGGTCAGGTAAATCAGTATCACAAGGATATATAAATAGAGCATCAACAATATAATGAAAGTATGTTGATTGTTTGGGTAAAATGTTTTGGAAAGGACCGGATTTGAGAAATTCTAAGAAGATACATGTCATCACTCCAGTGAGAGGAGATCCCATTGATAATGCAAATTTTTGTTTCTAACGATCATTATTGAATGTGAAGTAGCATTGATTGGTGAGAGACGACAATTTTTTTATTATTTTAGCTCTTGATAAAGAGAGCTTTATCTTTGATTATGTTAGATACTTTTTAAAAGATTTAGGCATTTTTGCAACTGAGACTTTGGTGTTAAGGGATTTAGGCTGGTCATGCTTTTCTCGGCCATGTTCATTTCACAAAGTTTTTTTTAACCAGGCTGAATGAGTTCTTTATATGAAATGAACTGATTGTTATAAAGAGATGGGTTAGATTAGAATTTTTATTTTTGTTATTGTTTTCACCAGTTCATGGGGGGGGGTGCTATCTATTCCTGAGATGATGGTGTGCACTGGGGTACCAGCTTTGTGAGGTTTAGGGAGTCCATAAAATCTGGGTGTTCTGGGGTGATCTATGAGTCTGTACCATGATTTGTTTTCATTTTTAATTAGTTTCCTGATTTCCTTGTTAAATTTTTGTGTTTTAGTAGCCATTTTTATGTTCATTTATTTTTTTTGTTTTTGGATTAAAATTTGCAACTGGAATCCACAAAAGAGATATAGTAGACACTATAGTAAAAAATCATCAAAACAACCAATTTCACCAAAGGTTTCATTCAAGGCATAATCAATGCTACTATAGAAACCAACAATGAAAATACATTACCACTGAGACACACCTAAAAGAACAAAAGAACCTAGTGAGAAATAAAGAAATCCACATCACTTTCTCTAACAAGGGGAGGGAGATTCTGATCAGGAACAAGTATGCATAAAAAAAGTTAACTCACTACTCAGCAATACCAACACATACAAAAAAAAATAAGTACTGAAACTCAAAAATTAAACAAGGAAATCAGGAAACTATATATGTATATATATATATATATATATATATATATTATAAAAAGGCTTAAACACTAATATTAGTGTTTAAGCCTTTTTATTATATCCTTACTCTGTCCTGGACATTGAGTCCTACCTGGATTCTATCCTCTTGGAATTTTTTATTCAAAAAATATACATGTATGTGTATGCACCTATGTATATATATATTTATATATTTTGCATATGTATGTATATTTACCACTAATATTATCTATATCTATATATATATATATATATATATATATATATATATATATATATATATATATATATATATATATCACCATATTTTGCGTCTTACAAGACGCAATTTTTCCTAAAAGATACCCTGAAAAATACGTGTGCATTATCCAAGACAAATGTAAGTCGACGCCCAGGCTCAAGTATGCTTGAATAGTCACCTAATTGGCTTGACTGGTAGGGACATGGATTTATATGTTGAGTCATTACTCTATAATGTTAGTTATCTATCTAATTCAGCCTTTTATATGATGTAACCTCAATACTTAGCTGTTACAATTATTTCCAAAACTATAAACCTTCCTGGAGCTGAGCCACAAGCTTAAATATGCTCTGTTTATTAGCAGCGGTGGGAGCCTTTCTGATCTTGATCTTGACGGAGTAGGTTTGTTCATACTCTTATGTCACGAAAATATCAGTTACCACTGGGCTATCACAAGCTTTTTTGATGAATAAAATTTCTTTGTTTTATATTTTTACATGATATTTTTAAAACTTTTAATTCATTTTTTATGAAAATAATACCGCCCTTGAACAATGAAAGATGTATAGTATATTTACTAACCACCAACTAGTATGTCATTGCCATACAAACAAAATCAGACAAGTGATTAAAGCAAACAATACGTGGCACCAGTATGTGATGAACAGATGGTAAATGTGTTGTTGTATGAGAATGACCTTTTTTCTTAGAAATTTCTTTCCAATATTAGGGTGCGTCTTTCAAGCCACATTGTCTTGCAAGACAGAAAATACAGTATATAAAACACTCATAGGAACACAAGAAAAATGAAATAAAAAGCTTAATCTTGTTAGTCATCTTTAATGAAACTTGTATAAAAGAGGGATTGCTGCCAAAATACACAATTATTAAATTACACACACACATATAAATATATATATAATGTTTACATGAAAATCTTTACAAGAATTTTAGAAAAATTCACTTTATGACTTCCTCATAATTTAGTTGCCTATCTGTATTTAGTTTACTCTTCTAATGACATAGAAAAAAGAAACAGAATTTTATGTTATGTTAAACTTGATAAATAAAATTCTACATTTATTTATTTGTGAAAGGAATGTTATATAGTTTAATATTTACGAGGTATTGAAATACGAATATGAAAATGCAGAGTAATATAACCTTTTTTTGGTCATTATTATGGATACAATTGCAAATTTACTTAAACATTGCCATCATTTTTGTTATACTCTGTAAAAATGTCACTGATTTAATTCCATCTCTATAACAAAATGAGGAAAATGAAATATCATTAAATTAATCAGTTCACCAGGATAATCCGGAATCTTGGTAATTACACTTGCTTTATCTGCAAACACTATGGCTTGCTTTCACAAAAAAAAAAAAAAAAAAAAAAGGAAGCCTCTATGTCATTTGCTACATACTCTGATATGGTTAACAAGGTCTATACAAGAGAAATATGCTTTGCAATATCACTTTAGAAAAGGACCTAGAAGCTCGAAAGAGACCACAACTATATGAAATTGTCTCTTTTCTTCTAATTGACTATTACAGTAAAATTCTATAATGATTTACACGGAACATTATCATTTCATGAGAATCAAATGTTCTCCTTCTATTTTTCTAACCTGTCATTTGTATTTTGCTGTGTATGACAAAGTATTTATTCATTTGTAGCATTTTTTCGTCTTGTTACATAATTATTTTAGTAGAAAATATTGTAACAGGGCAAACTTTAGTTGCAGGTTGAAATCATCTTGCAGTGACCGTTTATAATGATTTAATTGTACATGTTTCATTTATATTTTGAAGGCAAGACTGACAGAAAAAAGCAGCATGTATCCTAAACAGAAGAAGGGATAGATAAAAGACAAACATTGTTAATGAGAGGAAGTTGTGGAGAGACATGATTGCACATGTCCTGAAATGACACATTACAGAGAATAAAAAGTCATAGTTACCATAAGCAGTGCTTGCAAAAAATATTTGCTTACCACTTCTCAAATGTAACAGATCCTATTTTATAATATGCAAATCAAATAGAGATTTTTTTTGAACATAAGCTGCAAACTGTAACTTACAAAGTTACTTTAAGACATTATATTTTCAAATGACATTTTCCAGCTTTTATTGACCACAAATTAAAATTTGTCACATGAATTTGATTAAAACTAGCAGTGATACTCAGTATTATATGGGCTTAGCCTCTTTCCTTCATTTCACTGGCCTATTTGAAGATCTAAAAATGAATATGCAAATTAGGTATCTCTTTTAAGTAAAAACTGTTAACTATTTACATTATTCGGACTATTGTCCTCATCTTTGTCGACAAAGATGAGGAAAATAGTTCAAATAATGTAAATAATGTACATAATACCTCATCACAGAAATATAGACAGATATTGAAGAACTGCTAAGTTGGAAAAGCTATGAGGCTGGGCACTTTGATATGGTTTGTTAGTTAATTTGCAGTGTAACCCCTCCACTCAGTTCACACTAAAAGTTTTGAGAATACTTACATTTATGTGTAATTGTACATGCTCTATTCAAATCTGGCTTGATAAATATAATAAAATCTACCATTTTGGAGTTATCAACAGTGAAAGTTCAGATTTATTTGTGTCATTGGTGGCAGCCATTACTGGTGTTGCTTGTATACATTCGCTGCAGAAAGCTAAGTGCGGAAATAATCTTTCTTGTCTAAATTTGTATCAATTACTGCACACAAGAACTATTTAAATAGACATGCTCAGTTTGTGCAATGATACCTACACTGATAGCTATTCTGCAGCGAATGTATGCAAAAAACGCCAGTAATGGCTGGCAATGACACAAATGAATCTGAATTTTCACTGTTGATAATTCCAAAATGGCAGATTTTGTCATATTTATCAAGCCAAATTTGAATGGAGCATAAACATAAACGTAAGTATTTTCGAAATTCTTAATGCAAAATGAGCACAGATGTTACACTGCAAATTAACCAGTTTGTCTTGCTAGATCTCTTATGATTGAGTAATGAATTCAGTCCCCACTGTGTGTTCCATACTAGCAGCCTTTTGATACATTTAAAGTAGGTTTAGTAAATCACTATAGGACACATGCATTGCACAGGCCAAGTCCTTTGTTTCATTGCTATTTGATTTTTAAAAATGAATATGCAAATTAGTTTTTTAAGAAAAATTTTATTAGAAACAAGGCAAAAATACTGAATTATTATATAATATTAATCCCCCAATATGGCAGTGAATGCTGGATACTCTCCTCACAGATGAAGAAGAGATTTGCAGTAACAGAAATGTGGTTCAACAGATTCATGTTAATAATACCATTGACTGAACATGTGAGCAACAATGAAGTTTTAGAGAAAATGGAAACAAAAAGGACACTTATACCTAATATCTGGAAAGAGTGTTGGAATTTCTAGTGTGCATAATAAGGAAAGTGGTCTTGGAAAATTTGATACTCACAGGACAGATTGAAGGCAAGAGAAACAGAAGAAAACAATGTATAATATACTTAGAGAACATGAATAAATGGATAGCTGGATAATGTTTAGAAGAAATAGCAAAAAGACAAAATTTATTAAAAGTTACAAAGGATAAGAAATTGTGAAGAGCCATGATTACCAATGCTCTGAAGTGTCATGGAACATAGAAGAAGAAGAAGAAGAAGAAGAAGAAGAGGAGGAGGAGAAGAACTGCTAAGCTGGAAAAGATACATGGCACATGCTGTTAATATAAATAAAACCATTTTCATGTTACACTTTATATAATACTAGCTTAAAATCCACCCTACTTGGCAGCATTTAAACTAGCTCCTGTGGAGGGCACTTGATTGTGCCTTCATCATATAAAGGTAATGAGGGTTAGATGCGATAGGCAACAATAAACTACAGAAGAAATCAAAATTAAGTATTCCATTAATATTTAAGCTTATCTTTTAAAAAGTTCAATGATAATTCTTCTGTCACCACTTAATTTAAAGATAATTTGATGTATGTAGATCCTTACTTTTCATACAAAAAATTATTTTTATTTCATGGCTGACTTTTGCTAGATTTTGCAATTAATTTCAATTATTCCCAAATTTATTTCCAAACTGTAAAAATTTTTATCATATAAAAATTTGTAACAAAAAGTTACATAAAAAAAATCAGCAAAAATAATCGGAGTAATGAAAACTTGGGAATCCCAAATTTCAGGATTGCAGGTACGGATCCAGCCTGGAATGTTTTTAATTTGCTCATGGAGTCAGCCTGATTCCAAAATGTTGGCCTATAGCTTCAAGGAGTTAAAAAACTGTGACACACTGACATTCACATTTATTTTATTGATTCATTGGCACATAGAAAACAAAAATTGAGCTTTATATATCAGATTATTTAAATTACCAATAAGGAATTTCTATGAATATTGAAAGACATTACAAAGTTTGAATAAAATTTATGCAGTGAGTTGTTGAAATATACAATTGTACAAAACAAGAAAATAGCAAATGTTTTCTCCCAAATTCTAGAAAATAATACATTTGCTATTTAATCCACATATTCCAAATTTTAATATAAATTTGTATAAATTAGCTTATTGAGAAATGTTTTTCAAAACTAATAAGAAAAGTTGTAAAGTAACCAGAAACTACTTCCTTGTTTGAAGTTAGGAATAAAAGATGCAACTTGATTTCAACAAGAAAAAAATTAATCTATTTTAGTCAAGTCTATATATTGCTTAAATATTAGATTACAAAACAGCTACATCTTTGCATATGGGATGGAGGAAGAATTTTCAAAGTAAATTTTAGGGGAAAAATCCATCATGTAGGCTGTTAAATACAGTAATCAAGACTTTTGAGTTGATGAGGTTTTCCTTCTCAGCAAGATACAAGCTAATAATTTCTTTTACGTACATTTTACAATTTTTTTCTTCCAAAGTTTTCCAAGTATAAAGTCATTATGCTGACGCTATTTTTTGTTTTTCCATTTTCTTTTTGTCATGCATGTAATTAAGAAGCAGCAACAAATGAGAATTGTCAGGTTGTGAGTTGTCTGGGGAATACAATGAGCTTGGACAAGTTTTTAAAAGAAAAATCTTCATAAAAAGAAAATGTGTTCCTTTATAGTTGATACACACAAGGTATTTTGCAAATGACATTTTAAAAGCCCCATACCACTTCAGAAATCAATATGGACGCCTTTCTAATATAGTATCACTGAATTTATATATAGACATAAATACATCAATAAGTCCATATCTTAATGATTAAAAAGCATTTATTTTGTATAATAAATCTTAATTTTCAATATAATCTCCTTCCTTTTCAATGCACAGAACTCCATTCTTCTTTATAGAATGCAACAATCAAGCATTACATTATATCAGATTTTATTATGCATGTCAATCTTTTCCCATTGAAACTCGTATTAACTAGTTGATATTTGTAAAATTTTCTGGAAATTCTTTTATTTATATGACAAATATTCCAAGTGAATTTTCACTTATATCAGTTTTTATTTGAAATATTCACAGTAAATTATTTTATGGTGTGAGATCATATTATGTGTTATCATATCAAGTGTTTCTGATTATGTTTGGTATACTCTCTTTCAAATTAGATCTCTTTGATTCACTTGACATGTTGGTTGGATGTGAATGCTAAGAGAACAAAAAATAAAAATAAAGAATTTGCTCTCTGTACAGGGGTCCTGGGCATCACATCAGGTTTTCAAAACAAAGTAAAAAGAAACAAACAAAAAGACCATAGTTGGGCATCCACAATTGGCTTTCATGTTTGCAAATAACCCAAGAACAACATGTTCTGATTCAAAGAAACTTCAAATTGTGTAGCCAGTGTCTCTATACAACTCTCAAAAACATACATACTAAACATCATCCAAGCATATATTCCTATTTCAGTCAACTTGTTTTGATACTGGAATACAAAAAACACTGGAAGACCTTGGGCAACAACAGATTTTGAAAACTGGTAAATGAATCCAATTCAGAATAAATGAAGGAGTGTGAAAAAACTTCAATGTAATATAAAGATCAAATAAAGATTATCTTTACTTTGACATAAATGAAAAATATTAAGACAAATATCTTTAAGCAAACTTTTAATTTTATTATAAATATTGATAACATATCCTAAAGCATCTGAATAAAAGAAGCGAAATATGAAACAATGTTTAAATTTTCTGCTCTTTAAATATATATAACTTCATCCGTCAGAAGGCCAGGATAATACACTTAGCTAACAACTGCATTAAAGTAAGCACTTTTTGATATTAAACTTGTCTGGAACATGTCCCCAGTAAAGGGATATGCTATGAAGATTGAAGTAAATACATTAACAGTGGTTTTTGAGAATAGCTTTGCTAACAACAGACATCATTTTTTCTTTATTTTACAATAATGTTCACCCTGTAAAAAACCCGAGAGCCACTCGAGGTAGAAAGTTTCAGAGTAAGGGGCACAGTATATGCGGATATGTGGGGAAGATAGCAGTTAACCCTAGAGTTGAACAGGTTAAGATTGTAGTTACTAAAGAAGCCTCATCTTGGGAGTTGCTTCCATAAAAGTAGTGATTTATAGGAAGAAGCTGCTTGAGTGGAACTTACATCTTATAAATGGAATACAAAGGGAATAAGTGCAGTTTGCTACAATGTGCATGGTATGGCAGGTCTTAGTCATGAAGATTAGAACTGGTGGATCTAAGAACTGTAGTTCATCTGAACACTTTCCCTGGCAATAGCAATAGAGTAGCAAGAAGTTGGCAATATTTTGTTTATGAAAAAGGGGTTGTAGGGTGGAAAATAATTTGTCACCCGCAAATGACATGGAGATGCTTTTGGTCTCTATCGAGGAAAGGGAAAACTGGGCAGCTCCTGCCCAGATATGGCAACAATACTCCATTTTCAGCCTGGCTCTTGTAAAGGTAAAGAATAGCACGAGGAATCAGGTACTTACTGGAACGGTACAAAGAACTGAGCATTTTTCCAGCATCTTCAGTGATGTATCATATGTGTCACTTGAGATCCTGAGTTTAAGTCACAATAGTCACACAAGGCATGGAGGCTCCCGGATGGAACATCCATTCATTGGGATTGGTGAAAATTCTGGATCCAAGTGCTGATGATGGAATGTCTCTATTTTCTTTTTCCAAGGCATTGAATGTCACCACACAGTTTTTCCTCCAATGAGCTCTTAGAGAAGAGATCATCTTCCAAGCTCTGGCCATCTAGCAAGCATATTCTAATTTGGCACCAGGGCAGAGTGGCATGAACCAATCTTATTACATAAGCAGAGATCTATAAGATTTGTTTATTTACTTTCAGACACTGGTAAGCAACTTGAAAAAGGTATATTTTATAAAATGTTCACCTCAGTAGACAATAGCAAATGCATTTTTTCTCAATATTTGTGTCTGTGAGTCTTTCATCTTGGATGCAAATCATGCTAGTATATATATTATTACTTTAAAATGAATAGTTGAATGGTTCCACTCTCAATAAGGCTCCATGTTTTGAGTATCTCTTGAATCTCAAGTTCACTCCAGATCTCAAGTGAAACTCAGATATATAATCCATTGTGAAAACTGTTGGAAAAATGATCTCACTCAAGGGAGAATCTGAATCCACCTGCCATGCTTTATATTTACATGTCTAAGATTAAACCAAAAATGAATTATTGCTGCCATATCTAGGCTGGAGCTGCACAATCTTCACTTTCCATCTTTGATAGAGTTCAGACTCATTCATAAGGTTGTGTAGGTGAAAACATATTTTTCCCTTTGTAGCCTCTTTCCAACAAACACAACATTACAAATTTGTTGTTACTCTGTTGCTATTTCCATGGCAAATGTTCAGATGAGCTTCTTTCTTTCGTTCCACCAGTTCAGACCTTTACAACAAGAACATTCCATGTTCTTGTACTTCCAGGTAACTGAATCATCTTCATTTCCCCTCTATCTGAAATGTAAGGAGAAAGTTCCGCTCAGTCTGCTTTTTCCAAGAATTGCTATGAGAGTGCTTCCTTGAGTACTTCAATCTTGAACTCTTCAATTGTTATCTTTTATACTTATTAATCTTGATTTTTTTTTTTACTTTTTCATCCATCTCACACACCTATTACCATCTTGACTACATTGAATGGCTCTTGAGCCTTGTATTAGATGAGAATTAGTATTTTATTTGTATTAGGTGAGAATTAGTATATATACTATATATAAGTATTTGGCTAACTTCAAAATGTTTTATTTCTCATCCTAAAAGTGTTATTTTTAATGAAACAAGCACTACAATGGTTTTATTTATTATACTAAATAATAATTTTTCTCAGTAACTTTGACCTTAGTATAAACCAGATATCTTTTGAAAAATTGATTTGAAGGTGATTTTCTTCTTTAGTACTGAGCATGAATAAAACATTTTCCAAAAGTTACATTATACCCCCACTTGAACTCACATTAGACTATATTGTGTTGAATTACTGCTTGCTAGATACTACCTGTTTTACCTATGCTGCCAATGGACCTTGCCCAGTAATGAAATCTGTTATTCTTATTTTGTTTAAATTAAAACCTAAATTTTGCAAATTTCTTCTGGATCCAAAGTTTTTCTCAACAAAATTCCCAAAACACATGAACTTACACTTGAACAAAGACAAGAGACCATTAGTTTAAAAAAGGATAGTCAAGCAGAGAAATTTTTTAAAAAATTCCCAGAAGTACTGAATTTTTACTTGTATTAATTTTCTCTCTCTCTCTCTCTCTTTATATATATATATATATATATATATATATATATATATATATATATATATATATATATATATATATATATGAGTTCTATCCAAACCTTTAGGGAATATGTGGCTCAAAATGGCTTCTTGAAAAAGTATGATTTTAAAAGATGTGAGAAATGTCTGTGGGAAAATGCTGGGTAACTTGTCAAATGGACAAATTGTTCAATATGTTTAATTTTCTAGTACTTTTGGGTAACACCTCCTCTGTTACTGATATTTGAGTTAAAATATTGTTTTTCTTTAAAAATATCTTTCCTAATATTTTCGTTTAGCAATTAATGTTCATTTTACTTTATTTTTATTCAATTTCATGCGAAGCAGGCAATAAATCTTTCATTTATTTTTAATTGGATAATAATTTGTAACATTCTGCCTGTACTTTTAATTTTTTTTCCTTTATCGGTTTTTCATGATATTTTGGTTCACCTATTTAATTTTTCAAAGTTAGCAAATCAAATGTGCATAATTCTAGCATGTCTTCTATTAGCATATGACTTAAAAGAGAATAACAAGAGAAATAAGAGAAAAAATGAAAAATGATGACGTAGTTTGAAATGGTTGAATGGTAACAAGACAATCACATAACAGCGATATCTAAAAGCTGTGTAATTAAACACAGTCATTGCATAGCTATGACATAACAAGAATATGTGTTCATGCAACCCTTCACTGAGCCAGCATCACATGACCTCTTTGAAATACGGCACCATCCAATCAGATTGTCAGTTCATTATGCCCCTTTGATCATCTGAGCCTGTCATTGGATGATCACAATGGGAAAACCATTTACCATTTCCAAGGCTGTCCTCTTGCAGAAGCACACATGGATTCACATCTTGTTAACGAGAACAAAGCTTGCCTTTATCCCAACAATAAGTGGGGTTGAACTGGTGTGAGGAAAAATATAATGTCATGAATAAATTTGGTTCATCTGATATTCTTGCTGGGGTTGGACCCAAACTGTTTATTGGAATATTTCTTATTCATTTGACATGCAGAGATCTAAAAGTTCATCATGTACGTGTTTTTCGATTCATTGTGTTCATCCGCTTATCGCATTGTGTCAGAGATTTGTCTCTCATGGAGAAAGTTCCTAAAGCAGCAGGAAAAGTGAACAGCATCGGAGTTTTAAATCATTTTGTTGTATGGCTCAAAAGAAAGTTATAGTTTTATATTTTTGCTGGTGTATTTTGGATCAATTCACATGAAAAACAGTGAGTAAGGATCTTCTCTATATAGCTCTCATTTATTGGCAATCCCTTTGAAGCTTAAAAGACACTGAGTGCAAATAAATAACATATTATCAAGTATCAGCACAAATCGATTTTTTTTTTATTCCCCGTAAATTGCTAAGCACATCAATTGTAGAACAATTCTTCAATAGAAAAGTCTGCACAGACAAATACAAAATTTATTCAGTTAATAAATAATAAAGATTATTAATTATTATTAATTTTCAGTTCGTTTTCCTTTCATCATATTTCTGTTGCTTTTTATTACAACTTTCAGGCTCTCATTCTACAATCAATAAACAAGCAATGAAATATATATATATATATATATATATATATATATATATATATATATATATATAAATATTTTTTTATACTATTGACTTAACAGTCATAGAACAAGGAGCTGGGAGTTGTAAAATAAAATAAAATAAATACTTATCAAACATAATCACAATAAATTACTCATGCTTCATCTATGAAATTCAAATACTATTATATCTAATATTATTATATCTAAAACTGTTATATCTAATATTTTATATCAAGCGCCCTGCGAGGCTGGCATCCCGCTCTCACCCTTTCACTGTCGAAACTACCAAATGTAGCCATCTCTTCTACTCCAATAGCTTCATGTCTCGCACCTCTCACCTGTGGAACTCCCTTTCCTATTCCAGTTTCCCTGAGAGCTATAATCTCTAACTATTCAAATGTAATGTCAATCGACATCTCCAGTTGCCTTGATCTATCCACTATCCTTCTTCTCATCCTTTCCTCTATCACTCCTATCTGATCTTGCTCCAAATCTTCTGTAACCCCTTGCATCCTAGTGGCTTAAAAAAAAAAAAAAAAAAAAATCTAATAATATTATATCTAATACAAATTATGTAAAAAAAAAAAAATGATTAAGATGATGATGATGAGTTGCATTACCTTTTATGGTCATAGGAAAACCACATGTATGGCAGCTATTGCAGCACTGGTTTATCTAGTGCCCATCTCTATTCAAGCTGGTTTTGGATTTAATGTTTTCTTACTCATAGACTTGTTGCAAGAGAGCACAATCAACTTTGTAATTAACCTATAGCGGAGGGAGTGGGGAATAGGGAGTAGAGATAGAATCACACTTTTCCCAAGGGGATTTGTGCAGAAGTGAACATTACAATCTCAACAGAATCTGAACTCAATTCACTGATTTTTCTTTCTGCATCACTAAATGCTACTTAACTGCACACCGTAACTATAAGAAAAGATGTAATTCAGAACTCATTTTTTAAGGAGTAACTGATATTGTTGCTTATAATAATTTTATTATAATTTTCTCAAATTATCCCTTTAGAGTCTTTTTGGACAAATACTCTAATCTTTCATTTTGGCATTTTAGTTCTCCTGGATTCATGAAGTGAATGTTGCATGTAGTAATTTTAAAATGAATGACTTCTTAACACAACTATTTATTTCACTCACAAATTTATCATCCTTGGGGACAAACAAGTACAACAATTTAAATATCTGGGAAGTGTTTTAACAGAGAAAATGTGATACTGAAAGGTGAATGTGCATCGGGATAGCAAAAGTAGCTTTCAAAAGCTAAGCAAAGTATTAAGAAACATAAAAATTTTATTAGAAACTAAGAAAAGAATACTGAACTGTTACATGTTATCAGACCTCCTATATGGCAGTCAATGCAGGGTAATCTCCTCATAGATGAAGAAGAGACTTGAAGCAACAGAAATGAGTTTTTACAGAAGGATACTGAGATTACCATGGACTGAACATTTGAGCAACAAAAAAGTTTTAGAAAAAATAGAAACAAAATGGATACTTAACATCAGTAAGAGAGAGTTGCAATTTCTAAGGCCCATAATGGGGAAAGGCAGCTTGGAAAATTTGATACTCACATGAGAGTTTGAACACATGAGGGATAGGGGAAAGCAGTATATAACCTATAGAGCAAGCTTGGGTAAATGGATGGCAGAGAAAGATTTAGGAGAAATAACAAAAAGCCAAAATTTATTAAGAGCTACAAAGGACAGGAAATTGTGGAGTGCTATGATTCCCAACATCCTGAAAGGACATGGCACAAGAAGAAGAAAAAGAAGAATCCATTTGTCTATAAACTTCAAAATTCTTTATGATTAAATTCACTTTATGGATCATTATACAGAGGCAAGAAAAAGAAATAGCCATATTGGTAAAAAATTTAATTTAATTAATTTCTACAATACACTCATTTCCGTATCTTGCTTTGTAATGTGTTCATGTTATTACAACTTGTGTTGCAGTCCTGAATGACCATAGATATTAATAAAGAAAACATATTGTTAAATACTTACAGCAATTTATTAAAAGTTGTTTTTTTTTAATAAGGTGACTCATTGCTTTTGCCTGTCACTGTATATAAGATACAAACATGTCATTGAGAGTTTTTGTAAATGGCAAATGACTTTCTAAATATTGTTTACAGCAAGTTTATTCCAACTTTGTTAAATATTTGACATTAAAGCAAATTTATTACCATTGAAATGCAGACACAGACTCTTCCTGTCTGGCAAAAATCCTTAAAGCATATACAGGTAATAAGAAAAATGATGATAATAAAATCATATGCTTCAAGGAATATTTCATTGATATCATGATTAAATATAAATATATATATATATATATATATATATATATATATATATATATATATATATATATATATATATATATGTTTCCATATTGATATAAAAGAAAGGAAATGACAAAATATACCACAACCATTGAATTTATTGCCTAAGCTGGTTTGACTTTAATAATCAAATAATTATTCTTATCTCAGTGATTAACTAAAGATTTTGCAGACATCAAAGAATAGATGAGAAATTTCAATGGAAGAAGGAGGCTGTGTATAGAAACTTGACAAAAGGCTGTATAAGCAAATCAAATATAGAATTCAATATGATGGGAGGATTTGCACTCAATAAACGCAAGCCTACACAGAACTTTAGTGCTTTCTGTAACAAAAAAATAGCATTTTCGCTCCAAACAAAGTATACTCAACTCTTATGTAACATCAATCTTTTTATATTGCATTACATGATGGACAATTTCCTCACAGACATAGAGGAGATGAAGCTACAAAAATGTGACTATACAGAAGGATACTGACAACAATATGGACAGAACATGTGTGCAGCAAAAAAGTTTTGATTAGGATCAGAAAGAGAAAGTTGAAATTGCTTGAACATATAATGAGGAAAGAAGACTAATTTGATATATTGAATGCAAAATGGGCAAAGGGAAACACTGGGTAAGCTACCTAATGAGCTAGGTAAATGTATCATAAAACATGAATAGGGAGAGACTGTTATCGGCATCTGCTCAAATCCAAGCATTGTCATCCTCTTTCCTTATTCCTTTTCTACCCCCTAGTGGTGGTGACAGAGATGGCTGTGAAGACCTAGCCTCCTCCTGAAGAGTCATGAGCAGGAGCCATGACAGAGTGTGTGTGTGTGTGTGTGTGTGTGTGTGTGTGTGTGATGGACACAGCTGGCTGAGTCAGATCCTCCTGACAGCATGTCGCAGATCCTCTTCATGTTGACAGGGAGGGATAGTAAAGAGACAAACATTGTTAAGTGCTAGAAGGAATAGAAAGTTGTGAAGAGCCATGATCGCCACTTCCTAATGACACAAAGAGCATAAAAAAGATGAAGAAAATTTAGGATATTTGCTGTCCCTGGAATAAGCAAGTAGCATAAGAATTATTGGTGAAAACATTGGAATTGGTGAGTCGAGTTCAAATTTTGTTGCATTCACTTTGCAATTAGATGCCTTCATGTCTCTGTTAAAGACATGAAGGCATCTAATTTCCCTCTGTCTATGGGTTAAATACCAGAGTATTATAATATTGAGTCTTGGATGATAGCCTGTCTAAAGATGGTCTGCTCTGAATTCAAAATCCAGGAGAAGGCCAAGAAGAATTTTCTCATTTTTTAGATTGGTTACTGAATTTCCTTTGTTTGAAAGAATCTTTTATATCAGATTTTAAAATGATATGAGACAAAAAACAACTAATGGATGAACCTGGGAATAGTTGGAGAATAGACTGACAAAATTATAGTGGCATAAACAACAAATATTGAATTATGTTCAGCAAATATTTCATGTAATAATTGACATAACTCAGAATTAATTCCAGACTGTATTTAGTGGTGTAACAAATAATGGCTCTGAATTGGTAATTGGAGAGTTGAGTTCCAATTCAAGTTAGGTTTGTCAAATTCACTTATGCGCAAATATCCTTGGGAAAGGTATGAATCCATCACTTCTCCCCCCAGCTATGAATTAATTAGTAAGATTTGTATCAATAGACCATTATTACCTCCACAGCCTGCTAAATTCTTACAATCTAAAAAATATTTTCTGTCTTCAAATAATCTGCAAGAGGTTGATAAACCATAAATAAAACTGAAACAACCAATCAATCTCTTTCTCGCTTGCTTTCTCTTTCTCTCTGTCTCTTCTAAATAGTGTTTTGATGTTGTATATACCGCAGAAAAGATTTAGACGAGATGTCTGTGAATATGGACAGTGGAACAAGAACAATCTAAACTTCTAGATTAATTAAAGGAGAAAAATATATATATATATATATATATATATATATATATATATATATAGGATTGGTGTATATGGAATAAATTCCAATAACCAAAACATACTATTCTTAAAAGAGTGCTAAGAGTGCTCAATACATAGTAGAGCAAATATAATTTATTCGGAAATTCTAGCTTAAATATGTTATAAAATCTCTACAAAAGTAACCATTTTGTTTCAACACTGGTATCTAATCAAGTGATAATACACCAGAAGTGTTGAAACAAAATAGCTTTATAACATATTTATGTTATAATTTTCGAATAAATTATATATATATATATATATATATATATATATATATATATATATATATATATATATATTAGGTTTCCATTTTTTTTTATTAATTTTATTCTTCAAAAAAATAAAGTGCAATTATATTTTATTCAATTATATTTTCAAAGTTAGGTGAATATGGTTGGGTGGGTGGTGTAGAACAGAACAACTGAGTTTTAAAATGTTTTTCTGTTATTTTTGCTGTATGAGTTGTTATGTTGCTATATGGAGGAGAACAACATTTTTCCTTTAATACACCATGCCACTACCATACAAAAAATAAAATATGTTAGTGTTGTCCAAATTTATTCTTAACTGCTACATATAGAGGATGATACATTCATCATTACAACTGGTTCTCAGGAATGGAAATCAGCCTAATACAGGGTGATTGAAAAGTAACTCCTTATTTTATGTATGAATGGCCAGCCAGAAGTCATGACTTAATACCCTGTGATATTTTTCTTTGGGATTGGTTAAAGGAACAAGTCTACTGTATCAAACCAGGACTTTGGAAGAACTTGAAGATGAATACAAGAAGTTATGTCTTCCATACCATAAGAGTTCCTGGTGAAATCAGTTGACATGATTCTTGAGTGGCTTCAGTAACAAAATCTGGTGTCTATATTGAATTTTAAATAAGACCTTATGCTAAACACTTTCCTCTTATATTCATTTCTTGTAAAAATTATAGGTAATAAATAAATTATAACTATTTTAAAATGGGGAGTTACTTTTCAATCACCCTGTATATAAATGCAAATAAGATATTTGACATTTTTCACTCAGTATGTGACATAGATATTTACAATTAATATGCTGAAAGAAAAAAGATTTTCATCTGCCAAAGTCTACATTTCTGATTTTCTATCCTTGGGGATTAAGATCATAATGTCTGATGGCCTTCAGTCCAATGCTCTACCACTCAGTGTTTAAGCCAATTCTTCATTTTTTTTTCACTCCAAACAAAGGAAGAATGACAGCCAAGTAAAATTTGGCAGGATGACAGTGCCAATGAAGACTAAAGAAATTATTAAAATCCAATTTGTATGCAAAATAACAATAATAATAATAATAAATAATAATAGTAATTATAATTATTTCTCAAAACAATTTTCTTCTCAATTAAGATCTCCTCACTGGACGTTGTCATTAATTTATTATCTATTCATCTAATTCATCAATTAAATTATCAACATATATATTTAGAAACAGTAGTGTTTTTCAATTGGAAGATATATAAATGTATATTTGAATGTGTGTGTGTCTGTGTTTATGTGTGTGTGTTTGTGTGTTCCTGCACAACTTTTAATAAAAATATATACAACATTGTGTAGGAAGTTTGATTCAAACCCACTATTATATTTGTGTGGATATGTGTGCATATTTATATGCATATATGTATAATTGCATTTAGTATACATATCTACACCAGGGCCTACATATATATCAATGTAATTGTATATAAATGTTTCAATTCTTGGATGTATAATGCTGTCTCTTAAGCACATTATGCTTGGTTGTCTAAAACTGACAGCTTTTACACAAACCATAATGCAATAATTTTGTCTTTTCAAGAGTTCAAAAATTACACTAAACTATATTTCAGAATAGGTCCTGTACCTTCTTGTGCCAACATTATCTCTTTTTTTACATATATATATATATATATATATATATATATATATATATATATATATATATATATATATATATATATATATATATATATATATATATATATATATATATATATATACACACACACACACACACTTGTGTGTGTGTGTGTGTGTGTGTGTGTGTGTGTGTGTGTGTGTGTGTGTGTGTGTGTGTGTGTGTGTGTGTGTGAGAGAGATAGAGGGAGAGAAAGAGAACTATACTGAGAGCTGAGCTAGGTGTGCATTTCATACAAGTGCAAACAATTGGTGTTCAAGCCCAGATAGCAACCAAAACTTCAAATTCTGATATTCAAGAGTCAACCCATTGAAGACAATTTTTTTTTACAGTGAAGTTCACCCTGTACAAGGTCCAAGAAGCCACTCAGAGTAGACAGACACAGAATATCTGGCACAACTCCAAGCAAGTTGCTGGAAGATAGGTAAACGTATCTACTCCGATTTAAGAAAGAAAACAAAAAGAAAAATAATAGATAGTAAATAAAAGTTTAGAGTTTTAAGCAGAGACATGAGAAGTAGAGAATTAAAATACACTTTAGAAGGAACCAGAAACCTAATCCTAAACAGAAATCAAAGGAAAAACATCTTCTCCTGTTCAAAAGCCTGGGGAAGACTGTGAATTGGATAATAGGTTAACATATGCACCTCAGATTGAGGAATCAGAGAGCTGAGTTCAAATTCCATTCAAATCCATTACATTCACTTGTGCTAATATGCTTGGGAAAGGTATGAATCCTCTTCTTCTCCACTCAGCTATGGGTAAATAGCAGGACAGATCGGGTTCTATAGCCTTGCATGGCAACTGGTTTACCGCAGAAAGAAATGGCAACCTACAGTGGGAAAAATCTGCCTCATCAGTCATGCATTGAAAGGAAAAAAAAAGAGTAAATAAATAGTAGATAAAAGTTCAGTGGTTTAGGGGAGGGCATTAGAAGTACAGAGATGAAGTAAACTTTAGAAGGAACTGTAAACGCATTTCTAGTCTCTATTCATACATGAGTTGTCTGAAGTAGCAGGTAATCTTCTAATCTAGGAATAGAAAAATAAAATGCAACATGCTGTTGTGTTTGAAAGCCTTCCCTTTATTTGGATATAGAATTTAAAAAAAAGTGAGATTGAACATGATTTCTTTATTTCAAATAATCTGAGAGAAACAGAAACAAGTCTTTCTTGTTTCATTTAACCATTTCCAACAGTTAAAGTGTCCCACCATTTTAGATGCTGGAAAGTCAAAAGTCAGAGAAGCACCTCTGCCTTAATACTCCTTGTTCTATGTTCTATTTTTCTATAATTACTACTCACCTTACATCTGCATTTCACAGTCAAAACTACATCAGCACATGACGTGTACTTAGTGGATCGTATGATTCATGACATGTACTTGATTCAAGAGTCTTCCTTTAATCCCATCATGTCATTGACTATGAGAGATAAGTGTTTCTGTAAAATCAGCCATAATCCACTTTAGTCAAACAACATTTATGAATGTATTTCATGATTTTCCTACACACCATATATTTCTCTACATTAAAAACTATTCTTTGTAACTTTCTACATCAATGCTTATATTTCTGTATATAAATAAATCTTATATAAATAAATCTGTATATAAATAAAAAAATTTCTTTATCAAATCATGATACCTTATAAATATGTATTTAACAGTTGCTTTCAACTGTTACGTTAAAAAATTACCTGATGGATCTCTTTCTCTCTCAGTCTCTACAAGGATCTATATTATATATACTATATATAATTATGTGATAATATAAAATCTAACACACACACACACACACACATATATATATATATATATATATATATATATATATATATATATATAGGAGGCATGGTGGAGTAGTGGATAACATCTTGGATTGAGGAATCAGAGAGCCAAATCCATTACATTCACTTACGTGCTAATACCATTGGGAAAGGTGTGAATCGTCTTCTTCTCCCAGAACAGAGTGGGTTCTATAACCTTGAATGGCAACTCATCTAGGAGAAGGAAAACTCTGAATTCAAAACCTGCGGAAAGTTATTTGGGGACCTTGTGGCACGTAATGCACCTGGTCTCTGTATTCGGCTTTTCAAAAAGTGTGATTGGTTCTGCACAAAGACTTCACCACTATAATCAAATCATATTCGCTGGTGTCTGGCTGTCAATTCCTAGGAACTGAGCTGCTTGACCCTCATACGTTGAATATGACGGGAGAGTCCACCATATATATATATATATATATATATATATATATATATATATATATATATATATATATATTAGATATGTAAAAAGAAAATTTAACACCTTAAAAACAAAGCATATAAAAATGCAAAAAGTAACAGAAGCTGAAACTGCTTGGTGCCTTAAAGAAAGCACAGCACTCCAACAACAAGCTAAAATTAACTGTAACAGCAGATAGCCTAAAACTGCGACAGCCAGAATTTTTAAAATGACATTTGAGCATTTGCTACTTAATATTTAAAGGGGTTTATGCTATTAAATATTTAATGGGGCTGTTACCATTAAATAATTCCTAACAATTTGCCCAAAAATAATTTTTACAATCTTGGCATTCACAGCCAAAATGTAAACTAGCTGATGCATTGCTATAATAACTTAACCAGATTTGACATATATATATATATATATATATATATGTATGTATGTAAAGTGGTCTGTTTTTATTTAAATTATTTACTCTGGATTTACATTGAGCTCTCTGGATTTTATCCTCCTTAGGTTTACCCATACAGATTACCTAGTTTTTCATAAACTAACTTTATAAATATATATATATATATATATATATATATATATATATATATATATATATATATATATCCTCAAGCAAGGCAATAATGCCATTAAGACACAAGTAGTTACTCGAAGTTAGGGAATATGAGAAAAAGCATTATTAAAGTGTGAGAACAATAAAAGAACAAGAATTAAGGCGACAGATGATAACAACAGGCATCACATTTAAATTTTTAAATTTTAAATTTTAATTTTAAATTTTAAAGCCAGAAGAGATTTTTACAAGTGAAAAGTGTGAGTGAAGAAACTGATAGCATAGAACTTATGGTTATATCTAGACATTTCAACATAAAAATGATAACATCTTGCTGCCAATCTAATCTTTTCAATGCCAAGCGTGATACACGTGTAGACGATCATGTGTCTTTTGATACATGACTGACAAGGCAGATTTTTTCACATAATAGGTTGTCATTTCTTTCTTTGGTAGACCAGTTGCCATCCATGGCTATAGAAGCTGGTCTGTCCTGCTATTTACCCATAGCTGGGGGGTGGAGAAGAAGAGGATTCATACCTTTCCCAAGGGTACTTAAAAGTTTTTAGGTACCATAGAGGAGAGCTCATCAGATTAGATGTGGAAGCAGTATTCAAACAAGGATGAATGGGCACCTTATCTCTTAATATCTTAATGTGGGATATTATGAATATTCACTAATATATATATATATATATATATATATATATATATATATATAGAGAGAGAGAGAGAAAGAGAGAGAGAGAGAGAGGCAAATATATTACAAAGAGGAAAAAGTTTTCTTGTGATGCATTTCATCCTTTAGAAATTCCTCAGACTAAATTTGTTATGTTGGTGCAACTATACATGTGCACAAATGGGGGATACCGGGAATTTTAAAAAAATTTTTGTTAGTAGATATCTCATTAGTTGTATTGTTTTGTAAAGTGTTGCATTTTGTGTATTTATAATCTTTTATTTAAATTCTTTTAATTGTTCACCATAATGAGACTGACCACAATTTTGGTATAAAATTGCTACTCTGATCAAAGTAGAAAACAATTCACTACAATGTAAATGATTAGAGAGTTCCTTGATCGCAAGGTCATCTACATTAAATTTGTGCCCAGGATCTTATAACATTTCACCATTTCTGGCAGAACTTCTATTATCACAGTGTGCAATATCTACTAATAAAAGTAGAAAAAGAATCTAAATAAAATTTGCTAGATTAAAAAAAAGTAAATTCCCAGCAGCCTTCATTTGTGTGCATGTGTAGTTGCACCAACACAACAAATTTATTCTATTGAAGTTCTAAAGAACAAAACGCATTTTTCCCTAATATTGTTCTTGATATATAAAAATATATATCTTAGGAAATAATTTCCAACTGAAATGCTTTATCATCTTGAACAGTGATTTTTTAACCTTTTTAAGCAATGGCACACCTAAGAGCAAATGAAAATATCATGGCACAAAATTTTAAAAGGGTATAAAACAACAGATTTTTAAAAAAATACACGCAGAAATATGGACTTACTTTATTTCAAAGTTTCTCTTCAACTATTTGTGCAGCTTATTTAGTACAAAACTTATGCCTGATGGTTTTTGTTTTGAGTGATAATATTTTGCATCACCACACGGCACACTTGTGTGCCACAACATGGCAATTGAGACTCACTAATCTAGAATATGGTGAATTGGTCATATTCTTGTAGAGAAGGGATGATAACTTGTTCTAAGCTACCAGACATGATTCAAATTCTTCATTAGAATAGTTTCAGAATTTATAATTTAAATTATCTGAGATGATAGAAAACAAAAATATTAACCTGAAAACTCGTGTCATGTTCTTAAATAACCTTGTCAGATCTCAACGCAAGTGCATTAACTGTTATTTAATTTTCCATCACATTTACGTTAAAAAAGGCTTCATATTGTGCTATTTTCTTACCTGTACTGAACTTTCTAGTCAGCCACAAATTTGCAGAAATTATCTCTTGCAAACTGTTGTGCAAAGTATGCGAAGATCAAAGAAGGTATTTTTATGCTGATTAAATAATGCACTCATTAATTCATTTGCACAGCAAAACTTGTCATAACATCCTTATCTTTGGGGCTGTTATAACAATATTTACAACAAAGTTTTATTGGGTGTGTTTCCTAATGTCTTTAGGTACATAATTTTTTATTTTACTTGTCTTTCTTCAAAAATTATTCTTCATTTTTGCTTATACAGAAGGAGATGTAAATATACATAAACATCTTTTCTATAGCAGTTGATGTTAACAAGCTAGTTGTTAGTTTATAGAGTTCAATCTTAAGTTTGTATTCTAATAGGTTCCTGACAAAGCTAAATCATGTAAATATTTAGGCTACCTACTTTAGTGTAATAGTTAACAAGCTCTCTTCATAAACCATTTTTAGTGTCATAAATTCAATCGATAAGAGAAACCCAGCTAGTATATACATGTTTTCTACTATACTGTTTAGCAACTTCTTCATGAAGCAATTATTTGTCATATTCTTATATTGCTCTCCAGATAGAATTGGAAGCTGTCTATTTTTGTCATTTTTCTACATTGACTTTATACAGCAGAGAAATTTAGAGGGACAGTAATTGTTTTGAAGTAGACCAGGAATTGTCCTTCTTTGTTGCATATCTATTTCACACATACTCACTTTTTCTCTCTTTCTATGTGTGTGTATATATATATATATATATATATATATATATGTGTTTTACCAGTTTGTGACGAGAAGAGATAATTCCAAGGAGGATATAAATCATCCAGGGAGAGCTCAATGTAGACTACAGAGCATTATAATGATAATAAGAAGACAGAGACCTTAATTATCCATTTCCCTAATGATTTTTGAGTTGCAATTTCTAATTATAATTTTTACTAGGGACTACTTCATAACAATCAACCCACTCTTCAAACCCATTTACATAGTTCCAAAAATTAAGAAATATCTAGGTAGGTCAGGCTGATAAAGCTACCACTATACTGCTTTTTCCTTCTCACACTCTTCTTCCCCAAGCCTTCCACTCCTTCTATATATCTCTCTTCTGTTCACCTCAATGTCTCTACTGACTATAAGACTTCAGCCTAAAAAAACAAATGCTTAAGTATTACTATATTAATACCGAGTTTTATTTAGATTAAGATCCCTTTAATTAAATTAATTTGAATCGACCTGATTTATCCTGCATGAAAACAGCAAACGGTATTGGCCAAAGTAACATACAACCCAATATTAAAATCTAAAAAGTATAGAGTAAAATCTTGGTTAAGGAAACTGACTACTACCAACCACTAATCTCTTAGCCTTATCTTTACCCAAACCTTCTCTCTCACCTTCCCACCCCACTATCAATCTAATGTGTCCTTCTAGTGTACCTTCTCCATTTGTGGAGGAGGTTTCATTCTGATGAGCTGATCATTTCAGTGATCATGAATTAAAATTATAAACAAAATGGATAATTAAAGTCTCCATCTTCCATTATCAATATATATATATATATATATATATATATATATATATATATATATATATATATATATATATATATTTACAGCCAACAACAAAATTACTTGTACACCCATCAATTCTGAATATTTTTATCCATTTCTCAGAATTTAAGGTCCATATGGTTCCAGGTTCCTTGTTTTTTGTGTCCCTGCTACAGATGTAGGCTCCAAGTTAGAGCTTCTTCTCCCTCAGCTATGGGTAAATAGCAGGACAGACTGGGTTCTATAGCCTTGGATGGCAACTGGTCGAGGAGAAGGATAACTCTGAAATCAAAACCTGTGGAGGGTCGTTTGAGGACTTTGTGGCATGTAGTGCACCAGATCTCTGTATTTGGCCCTTCAAAAAGTGGGGATGGTTCTGCACAAATCTTTCACCACTGTAATCAAATCATATGTGTTGGTGTATGGCTGTCATTTCCTAGGAACTGAGCTGCTTGACCCTTATACATTGAATACGACATATATGAGTCCACCATATATATATATATATATATATATATATATAGATAGATAGATAGATAGACAGACTCAGGACCTCAAAATTTCCACCATATAAAACAATGATGCTTTATGAATCATTATGTGCTTTAAGAGGTTGTCTCTCCAATATTAATAATCAAAATCTAAATTCATACATTGCCCACACATGCAAAACACTATTGTAGGCTGAATTGTCTCTCGTCAAACCTTAGTGAAATTCTTGCGTATATTGATTATCACAAGCAAAATACAGCGATCAACAGATAGACAGATATTAGTCAATAATATCAAGATACTATATTCAGTGCAAAAAAGATTATAAATTGTAGAAACTATTATAATACCAGAAACAAGCCATATTAAATAAAAAACCTTTTACTAATTCTATTCTATTTTACTAATTCTAATACTATTGTGAACTGTGTATAAAATATTTATTATGCAAACAAAACAACATACATTAATATTTATTACATTCCTTTCATTTAACCATTATATATGAAATAACTTTGAAGTGATTCCAATTCCAACCCTCTAAATACTGCTGAATTTAGCCTATATATATATATATATGTAGCATCAGGGTTAATTTTTAAAAGTATAATTACACATGAAAAGTTCATTTACTAGTTATTTAATTGTTATATGTGCTGTTCAAAATGTCCTCCATCTTTTGCAACATACATTTCAATTCTATGCCTGCATGATTCATAAACACGTCAGACAGTTTCCGCTGTCATTTTACTGCATTTATATTTAATTCTTTCTTTAAGTACCTAAATAGTTCTTAACTGATTTCAAATGGACCCACTGAAAAAAAATCATGGGTGTGTGTTCTGGTAAAGTTGGTAGCAAACTCCACAGGACCTTGACCTATCCATTAGCCCCTATGGTACTTGAATTTTGCCTCACCTTGTATATATATATATATATATATATATATATATATATATATATATATATATATATAGGATGGTGTAGCAAGAAGGAGAAACTTATAAAATTACTGTAACTTTTAAAATTCAAAGAATATTAATTAAACTCATAAATAATATCAAAAGAATTAAATTGTTCCTTGTAGATTCCTTTATTTTCAATTCCAACTGCAACACAATCTCAGAAAGCTGTCAACCACAAAATCCTTGGAAACCATAGCCTATGCTTTTTTATGGTAGACTTCAAAGCATTGATGTTGAGGGGGCAGAACACTAAAATGTCCCACAATATGTCATACTGAGTCCTCACATAATTGCCCTTGCCTTGAGACATGACAAGACATGGTATCTGAGGACCTTGTAGTAAGCATCAACATTCACCTTTTCTCCTAGCTTGTAAGAAGAACATTTCAAGTAAAAGATCATGACACCCAAAACCATAAAAATCAACTGGGTGTTTAATCCTGAAGTCAAAAAATCATGTGAAAAGCATTGAGTGGTTAAAATGAGCATCCACTTTGAACATTTTCTCATCAAAGAATATTTTAAGAGAAGATCTGTTGAGGTACCTGTGCATTTATTGCAACTTTACAGCATCCTGATCTTCAAGGACACCATGAGAAGATACCTTGGCATCCTGGTCATTAAATTGATTAAAGGTCAAGGTTATGCACAACCATTCTGATGGTTTAGGGTCTATTTTTAATTCAGCAGCTATTTTCTTGTTAGGACTTTAGAAGTTAGATCTCAAGGATGTTAAAGTCTTGATTTTATTTCTTCTTACCCTGGCTTTCTCTGGATCTTGATGATGAAGCCTATGGACTTCTTGCAATTGTGAAGAGTGCGCAATATAATGTAGATGATTTTAGGGTTGATTTGTGGTCTTTGTCCTTTTGTGAAGACACTGTCCATAATACTCCTGACAAATAAAAATAAATGTGTAAAAGTGAATACTTTTTAAAAAGTATACTGACACAGTATACTTTTTCTGCACATGGTTTCATATAATTTGGAATAGCGGTTTTTGGAATAGTTTAGTTTTAATTTTACTGCACATTTTGTTTCTTCAACCTTTGTGCATATATATATATATATATATATATATATATATACATTATGCGATGGATAAATTGTCATCTAAATTACACAAAAATAAAAACATAACACTGACATCTCATTTTAACAGATATATTTACTGAAATTACACAAAAAGATCTTGAAAAAATAAAGAGTAAATTTATTCAATAATACTGCCATTATCGTCAACTGCAACTTCTAGATGAATTCAGAATCTCCTGCAACTCTTCTGAACAGTCTCCTTGTTTAAGTTCCTGAATGCTGCCATAATCCTTACCTTTAGTTCATCAAGTGTTACAAGGAGTTTTGTTGGTCTCACACTCAACTGCACTCCGCACATAA
Organism: Acanthosepion pharaonis; assembly: GCA_903632075.3. Taxonomy (NCBI): domain Eukaryota; kingdom Metazoa; phylum Mollusca; class Cephalopoda; order Sepiida; family Sepiidae; genus Acanthosepion; species Acanthosepion pharaonis. The sequence goes on along the minus strand of CAHIKZ030004340.1, from coordinate 158,038 downwards.
TAATCAAGGAGCAGCAGTCTAGGGAGTTAGGTGGCCAGATGTAAGAGGTGATGTGGTTGTAGAAATTGTCTGACAGCCATGACTGGATTCTATTTCTTGTATGGCATGTTGCAGAGGCCTGTTGACACAGGGCAACATTACCTCCCTGGATATAGATTCAGAGGGATCATTTTCAATTATTGCCTGGATCTCACCAAGAAATTTGGGCATTCTTTTTTTAACAAAACAATCAGAGTAAGTTTTCCGAGCTGCCTTACCTTCTTAATCACCATTAGACGCATCCGACTCTTTCTGAATCCCCTGCACCGTCCTCAGATTGACACCCAAACACTCTGAAATGTTCATATTGAAGCTTCTGGTATGAATGTCATGCAGTACAGTACACAATTTCCAAAGTGAACTGCATCATGGTGCTCTTTTTCTCACAGATAGTGTCCAACTGAGCATACTATACTGCACAGTTGGCCACAAACAAACGATGCACATGCGTGTAATTAAAAATATAAAATGTTGACAATTTACCTATTGCACTCTATATATATATATATATAAATATATAAATATAAAAGTGAACATAGAAGTCAACACTTAGAGACGACAGTCTGTTTCATGCTAGATGCAATCCTCAGGCCACTTTGAGGATTGCATCTAGCATGAATCAGACTGTTGCCTCTAAATGTTGACTTCTATGTTCACTTTTATATTTACACACACTCTATCTCTGATATTGAGCACTTTATCCCATAAATATAGCACATCTTAAGACTATATTTTTTCATATATATACATGTATATATATATATATATATATATATATATATATATATATATATATATGTAAGAACAATGCATGACATTTAGGCATATTTTCTCCATTTTTTTTCTTTGAATAATTTTGTTAGTTTTTTAACTGCATGCATGGTTGCATTTAGAGCTTAATATTCACAACTTTTATTTTTTAATTCCATAATAAATTGGAGATGAATTGTTTATCCTGATTTCCTATAAAATCTAATACTCATTTTAAAGCATTAATAAATTATATCTAGGTCTGTTGTCGAGTTATTTGACTTGTCATATAACTTGTAATTTGATTGGCCATAACATCTTACGTAATAATATTTCTCCCAAGTGGGGGTAATGGTTAGTTTTTGAACTCTTTATTTTACTTACAACACCATCAATTGACAAAACACCTGAAGTGTTGAAACAAAATGGCTATTTTATAGTGATGTTATAACATACTTAAGTTATCATTTTTAAATAAATATTATTCGCTCTACTCTGTATTGAGATCTTTTTTAAAAATAGTGCTATTGTTTTTTTGGTTTCTTTTTTTTTTTAGCGTTTCACCCCAAGCAAGGCAGGAAGCCACTAGGATGCAAGGGGCTACAGAAGATTTGGCGCAAGATCAGATAGGAGTGATAGAGACAACTGGAGATATTAATTGACATTACATTTGAATAGTTGGAGATTATAGCTCTCAGGGAAACTGGAATAGGAAGGGAGTTCCACAGGCAAGTGGTGCAAGACATGAAGCTATTGGAGTAGAAGAGATGGCAACATTTAATAGTTTTGACAGTGAAAGGGTGAGAGCAGGATGCCAGTCTCGTAGGGGGCTTGAATTCATGAAGTCTGGGAACCAGCGAATGCAGCGCCTCGGAGTAATTACCATGAAAGTATTTGTAAAAAAGACAGAGAGAGGCGACGGTGTGTCTGTGAGAGAGCGACTGTAGACGAGATGCCAGAACAGGGCCAATTATATTGCATATCCACCTCTGGAGCTTATCAAGAACCCCGAGGCAAACAGAAGGGGGCCCCAGACCATATATGGCAGCAATACTCCATTACTCCATGCAAGATTATTACTAGAAGATTATTCCATCAATACCAAACTTGTATTTGGATATATATATATATATATATATATATATATATATATATATATATATATATATAAAAAAAACATAGTATATTTAGCCAGAAATCCCTCATTTAAGCATATTTTATTAAATTAAATGGAATAGAAATGTTTGTTAACCCTTTTAATGAATTTTTAGTGGTTTAAGAGGATATCTGTTATGAATGAGTTGTTTACCTAATGACAACTTCTGTTCTCACCATATATCCATATAAGTGATTTTTGGTCTGCATTTGTCTTGTGTAATGATTAAAAGAAAATACACAGTATTGATAGATAAAAAATATATTTATATTTATGCAATATAAGAGTACAGAAGGACAATGTAAAGTTTGAAGTTTCACAGTGAGTGAGATAGAGAGAAAGAGACCTGTTTGTTTATATCCAAACGTAGTAGCTGCTTCTTGACTACATGGTGAAGGAATGTTTGTTTTCAAATATTGCAAAGATAGTTTAGCAGTGAATGGTCACTATTTAATCATGAAAATATTGCATTTCGTCAATGTTACAATGAATGCAACATCAGAAAATGGACAAAATTAATTTATTGACTTTGGTTTGAGTTGGTTTATCATCTGGTTAAATACACATCAACAGATCTTGTTGCAGAGGGTGCTCTGCTTCTCAGTGGCCTGTGGCCTATATCCTGGTTGTGAAAGCTTTCTAATTGGTTGGTCAAACTATTTTTAGAAATGGTGAATTTTTGGTCTCTTAGTTTACTTATTAAATCTTAGACGTGAAAGCTTTCTGGTTGGTTGGTCAAACTATGGCTTTCTTTGTCTGGCAATTTTTATTGTCCATCTATTTCGAGATATGGTGAAATTTTTATTTATTTATTTCTCCATCACCACAAATTTCTCCTGGTTTTAAGTAAATTATTTGATATTTGATGAAAACTTGTAAATGAACTTGCTGAAATTATGTGTTATGTTTCTGATTCATTGGTCATTTCCAAGGAAAGTGGGTAGAATTTAACAGATAGCCAGTGGAACATTTATGCTGTTAACAGTTTTGAGTTTGAAATAAATGCAGGTTCACATGCTATTATATTTGAATATATGTTAGCATCTTATCACTAACATGGTTAAACGTTATTTTAACACATGCACACTGAGACTGAAACAAATTTTATTGATGATGGGTTGCTGTCTTATGATATGAAGAGTCTCCAAAATTTTTAATAACTTTTTGAGTTGGATTAGCAGAGTTACTGTTATATTGATAATTAGAAAAGACATATTGGATTTGTGTTAAATGTTTTTATATGACATTTCGCTTAGAGATCTAAACTGAATTACTTCAAACTTTTATGACCTATTAATTAATAATTTGTTCCCTAAGATTAAAAATGTACTTATTTTATCCCCACTAACTTCCAAAATAAACCCTAAAACATAAAGTATTCTTAATTCTTGTCCTATTACAATGGGATGTTTGTCATATTTAACCTGTATATATACAAAAATTTAGTTAAATTTAATATATTTTTAGGAAATGGTAAAAATCATTTTCCATATATCAATTTAATTTTTCTTTTTTCTTTTGAAGAAGAATTTACCAAATTTGTCTCTGCAGCAAAACTTGATGGAGTCAACAATATTCTTACAAATAATTTCCTTTTCCAAAAAATTTTTTTCCTTTTTAGATGAAAATTTGATTTTTGGAAAAATTTAATATATTTGACCTTATATACCCATAAAAAATTGACTTAACCCATGGTATCCTACAAAATGATAGATATGTCACTTTTCTTTTCCATTTTATTTTCATATATTTCCATTTTATTGGTTTGCTGACCGACTATGTCACATTTCTAATGAGTAATGATGACTAGAATAATTAGAAATTTTTGTTTATTATTCATTCTTAATTTAAAATTCATTTATTCATGAATAAAATTTGTATTGGCATCCTCCAAGCCTGCCATGTTAATGTAGTCATATAACAAGTATCCCATGGAAAAGCAAAGAAAAATAGTAAGGGTAATCCTGTGCAAGACACACTTAATATGCAACTCTCTACACAAATATCAATACCTAAATTTTTTACACATAATATGTTTATTTTGTTGTACTTTTTAAAAATGAACATGAATACAAAAAGCTAGCAGTCCATTCACTAAAATTGGGAGTTTGATTCATACTAGGTACTCTACTTTTGTGGCCCTGTGCCTGATAAAATGAATCTTATTCAATATTTTGGAATTATTAGAAGCTGACATAGTTGTATATATTCCCCAATTCTTTATAGTTAGTTGAACCAGAATCTTGAATGCCAATTTGTACAGACTTTTTAGAAAAGAGAATAGTTCAGCACAATCTTCCTGCTTGTCATTTTTCATATTTGATCTTGTTCAACATTAAGACAGGTAAATATCATAAACATTTGAAATGAAGCATGAATTATTTATTGATCCTTCCATTTTTTACCTCTTTTTCAAATTTTTCTGCCAATTTAAAAACTGACTAATCATATATTTTTCTTTTAAGTTATTTTAAAGCTTCTCATAAAGTTTTCTTTATATTTGAAAAGTTGTTTCAAATTATCTTTCATTTTTATTATACTTTCATATATTTCCTTCGGTGATTAGCGTATCAAAACGAAGGAGTTGTTTGAACCTAAAATATGTTATTTTCAAGATAAGTTCTAATTTTTCTGTACAAAGACTATTTCCCACTTTTTGATATTTTCTCTCTATTTTTCTTTCTTTCTTTTCTGCTTTTATTACCTCTGTCTCTTGTTTTCTTTTTTAGCATTATCATCTTTTACTTCCTTTCTTTCTTTCTTCCTTTCGTTTTGATTCTTTTCTCTTTTTATTGTCCCTCTTTCTCGTTTTCTTTTTTTATTCTAATAGTCTTTTTCTTTCTTTCTTTTTGATTATCTTCTGTTTGTATTGCCTCTCACTTTTGTTTTCCTTTTTTAGCCTTATCATCTTTTCCTTTCTATCTTTCTTTCTTTCTTTTTGATTCTCTTATCTTTTTATTGTCTCACTTTTGTTTTCCTTTTTTAGCCTTATCATCTTTTCTTTTTCATTCTTTTCTCTTTTTATTGGCCCTCTTTCTTGTTTTCCTTTCTTATCCTAACAATCTTTTTCTTTCTTTCTTTTTTCTTTCTTTCTTTTTTTACTTTTGATTTTTTACTTCTTTTCTGCTTTTCTTGTCTTTCTCTTGTTTCCACTTTGTTTTATTCTAATCTTCCTTTTTCTCTATCCCTCTTTCTTTTTACCTGTTTATTTCTTTGCTGTTTATATTGCTTTTATCTTGCTTCCTTTTTATTTCATTCAAATGTTTCTTCTCTCTCTCTTTCACTCTCTGTTTTCTTTTATTTATTTACTTATTTTTCACTTCTCTTCATTTTGCTCTATTCACTTATGATACAGTTTAAAGTCTCATCTTTTTCTCCACAAATGCGACATTTGTAGTTTTTCTTGGTTTATTATTATTATTATTATTATTATTATTATTATCATCATCTTGATTTAATTTTCATTAATTGTTTCTCCTTTTTCATCATTATTCCTTTCTTTTTTTTTATCTCTCTGCTTCATTTTCCTCCTTTAATTTCTCTTTCTTGCTTTTCTTTTCATCATTCATAGCTTTGTTCTTTTTCTCTTTTCACTTGCATTCCCCTCTCACATTCTTCTTGCATTCCTTAGCTCCAGTTTTTCTGTACAGTGCCATTATTCTTTTTCTTTCAATCCTTACTCCATTTCATTTTTCTTTAGCAAAATATGAAAAACAGTGCAAAACTTAGGTAGACAAGTACCAAAGATAAAATGTGCATTGAGTGAAGATGGACAGATTATTCATAATTCAATCTTCTTCTGCAAGAATTCCACTTGAACAGAACTGGGGTCCAGGGTCTTGATGGAAGATGTAAATGGAAGTAACAGCTAACGAGTGAACAGGCGGGTGATCATTCATGCACAGCCATAATGAAGTAAAGCCAGTGTAAAAGTCTGTTGATGTAACAAAAAAATAAATGGAAGTAAGCATTATTGATGAGTTCTAAAGGGACATTTGGTGGATAAGGAAGAAGTTATCTCTCTTCCTTCTGCATCCATATTTGAATTAGGAAATTATCTTTTTCTTCCTCTATTTTATTTTTATATCTTTCTACTTAATATTACTTTTATATTTTTTCTTCTTTTAACACTTACTCTTTCTTTTTATAACTGTGTCACATGCTATCATTTTTTTCTTTTTACTTTTCAGTTTTTCATATTCAGCATTGTTTTTTAATTTCTTCATTCTGGTAATTTGAAGAGTTGGGTGTTTATTTATTTATGTTTTTGCTAAATGGTCAATAAAATCTTCATTCTGCTCTTATTTGCTGAACACGTCATTGAAGTCTTTTTTTTTTAATTTTAAGTATCTTCTTTCTCTTTTCAGTTTTTTAATAAGCTTTTCATCATTTTTTATTCTATCTTTATATTCAAGGTATTTTTCTTTCTTAATAATGTTCTGTCTTCTCTTTTTATTTCTTTTTCTTTATTATTCTATAAACATTTTTTATGATTCTATAAACATATTTTATTATTCTATAAACTCTACATTTTTTTTCTTTTTTTAAACCTGTTTCAGGTTTTTTTGAAGAAATTTCTTGTGACAAAAAAAAAATAAAATTATTATTTATTTACAAAATTTAACAAGAGTAGGAAGATTGTGTTACACCAATTTCCCTAATGGGTGATGACTTGTCTGCTTATCTTGAAAATTGGCATTGAAAATAATGGCTTTTACTTGGAATTTAATCCTTAAAAAACGTGAAAAATATTGAGTGAAAAAAAATATGAAAATTAATTTTTTAAGGAGTAGTTTTATGCTTACATTAACTTTAATTATATGCCAAAAAAACCTATAAAAATTATATTTTAACTTTTCCATATTATAAAAATAAAAAAGATTATACAAATAAAAAAAGAAATAAAGCAAATGTCAGGTTCCTAAATTTAATCTTTTAACACGATCAAACTCCTTGAAGCATTCCTTGCACAATAGAGTTGTACATTCGTTATACCAAGTTGTCGCCATTTTTTGACATTTCTCTTTTAAAAATTTGCATGTAAACATAGCAGTGTCTTTGGGTTGTTCTTTCAGCTTTATTTGCAGGCAAATACTCCAGGATGTGATGTAACCTAATTAATCTTACAGTTGCTAATTAGTCATTTAGATTTAAATCATGAGTGAATGCCTGTATCATTGGAAATTGTTTTAATTTATCAATTGATGATATCTGCTGAATTCCACTGAAACATCGATTGATGATGTCTGCTGTTTAAAGGTTAATACTAAATACATTGATTAATGTGAAATATGGGATGCTATTCAGAAGTTCAGTGAATTTGCAAACTAAATGCAGTAGAGGTTTTGGTCCCTTTCAGAAATGCATGGAAATTTTTAAAACCTTCTGGACACATGGTTAAACTCCTAACAAATAGATATAAATGTTAGAAATGTAAAATCAAGAATGAATACCATTTGGAAATCAAAAATGAAAAAAGCCTGAAAATCCAACTTAACAGTAGAAATAATCTGCTCATATGGGTCAAGCAATTGAACATTAAAAAGAAAATGTATGTGTGTCATTTCAAACAAAAAAACATTCAACTGATACTCCTATTGTTTCAACATTTCAATTGTTTATACAGGAAGTCTAATGGTAATATTGCTTATTAACTTTCTGCTTTAATGTTTGCAATTTTTGACCAAATATGGTTGATATATCTTTTGTACAGATAGTCTCATATTTGAGTCACTTTTCTATGACTTTTACCTATGTCTGGCCATCCACTTTTCCCATTTTGATCTAAAACTTTCTGTATATTGTGTTTCCTTTTTCAGAAAAAAATCCAATTGATGCTTCAAGTTCTTCAATTATCAGGTACAATTCTGATAAATATTAACGTAAATATTCTGTTGAACATCAACTTTGCAAATAATTCATTAGTACATGGTCAATGTGAAAATTGAAATAAAACAAAAACTGAGAATTAGAAGAATGTTACAGGAAACATCCAAGTGAGAATGGACAACTTACCCTGAAAATCTGTTTTCAAAAATAACAACTTCTCATCCATCAAAGAGGCCATATCTCTTGTCATCTTGTTGTGAAGTGAATACTATATGGAAAGATAGATTCACTTCAAAACAAAATGGCAGGAAATATGGCCTTCTTGATGTATAGGGTGTTTCATTAAGATGGATCAAAGTCAGCAGTAAATAAATCAGTGTTATTGGTGAAAATTTATTTATTTCTCTATTAGATCATGCTATTTAAGTCATAGCAATTATGTGTGAAACATAATATTGCCCAAATGTCTGCCACACCTCCACTCGATGGTCAAAATTTTTAATAACATCTCTGCATAGTTGCTCCTTGATTTCACCAATATGCCTTATTATCTCATCCTTTAGCTGTTGAATTGTTGTTGGCTTGTTGGCATAGACTTTTACTTTTGAGATGATCCCAAAGGAAGAAATCAAAAGGTGTCAAGTTGCACGATTGTGGCGGATAATTGATTTCACTGTTTCAAGAGATGATGTAACCTGGTAAGTGCATGAAATGCATTTCTATTTGAACGTCCATTTTCATAATAGGCTTTGATAACTTTATTGTTAATCTTCCCATGGTTGAAATTGCCAAAGACTTAAGTTATTAACTCTGAAAGAAAACAAAAAATCATTAGACACTTAAACTTAATTCACATTTAAAATTGGTCCAAGTTATTGGAACACTTTTATAAGTAGTTCTTAAAACATTCAAAATTGACAGTCTCAATCAAGTGGATGAATTTTTTATATCTAGAATCATGGTTGAATTCCACACAAACACACATAACATTGTAATTGTATAGACAGAACTATTATAAATGAATACCATCTGGAAATAAAAAAAAGGAAAAAATATCTGAAAGTGCAATGCTTTAGGTCAACAGTGGAAACAGTCCTCTTGTTAAGGTCAAGAAATTGGTCATTAACAAAATCCCTGGCCAAAAAAATAGATGTAAATATAGTTGATTAATGAGAGCAGTGCTAAATGTCAGTTGAAAATAACATATACCCAAGGAAGAATGATATGGAACCCTACCAAACATTATAAGCATAATCCATGAAAGATAAGTGCAGTTATTGGTCATTGCTTGAAAAGTAAACAAAAAGTTATTCACTAGCTTATACCAGTGGTTCCCAAACATTTTTTCTCTGGCCTCCATTTTTAGAAGTCTTGGTGAAAAGATGCAAGTATCCCTATAGCAAAGAAGACCCAGAAAGAGGGTTAAAGGGAGATAACCGTGGATTCTAAGTCAGAACATTATCATTGATAACTTTCTCCTCCAATTTGCAGACCCTAGTTACTATATTCTTAATACTTGATATAATGCAAAAATATCACAATGATAAAATTGGTCAATAATTATTTATAACTATTTATACTGGGACACATGCATGACAATTACAAGTAAACCATAAAAATATTTTAAATTTTGAAATCATGTTTACTTTTGGCATATGAATTTTTTGAAACTGTTTCTAAATATTTGTCTTTCAGTCATTCCACCTCACCTGTTTTTCTCTTCCACCATACCTATGAGGTGTGCCACACCATTTGGGAACCACTGTCTTATACTATGGGATTCAAATTATGGCAAAGAAATCAAGAGATAGACTAGCAAGAACCTTTAGCAATCAATTCATGTGTGACACTGTAATTAGAAAGGAAGAACTGAGTAGATCTACATATGATAGGAATTGTTGAAAAGAAATGGTCAAAACTGTTTGTTTGAGGACAATCAAATCAATAATACATAGTTTCAAAGAGATAGTGGAAAAAAGGTGTTAGGGTAAATAATTTTCATTCATAGTTCAATTCACTTTTGCGTCAACCACTGAAATTTCATAATAGAGTTCTTTTAGTTTTTAAATCAGAAATTCCTTCAGGTACTATTTAATGTTGAAACCTCAACTAGATATTGATGAAAGTTCCAAATTCAAATCCAAAACCTTCTTACTCCTGTTGGAGGAACTCCTCCCTGATTGACAATGTCTTCAGGGGTGTAGCCTTTCTCACCATACCTAGCCAATTGCAGATTTGTGAGGCTATTTAACCCATATCTGGAGGTTTTAGGATTCAGAGACCAGTTGCCACCCAAGGCTATAGAACCTAATCTGTCCTGCTACTTATCTATTGCTGGCAGGAGAGGAGGTGGATTCATACCTTTCTTAAGGATATTTGCACATAAGTAACAAACCCAACTGGAATTCAAACTTGGCGCTCCGATTCCTCAGTCCGAGCTGCTATCTATAACTAATTTTGATTCATCTTTGTTTCTAAATTTACAAATAGAATTAATTTTGCAGGAAATATTGATGTTGCGTTATATATTTTATTTTAGCCTGGGATTTTTTTCCATTAAAATATTCAGTGAGGAATATGATATCAAAGGCAAACTGAGGAATGATGCAAGCAAAGGATGGCAATAAACTTTCTGTTGGATAATTGAATGAAGACTACTCTTACTGTTACTATGACGTTGTTATTTCCTAGCACTTCTGTTTGGTAGAGGCACACAGTGTATAAATGGTTGGCTGGCAAGTGAGATGTGCACTGCATTTTAACACATAGTAAAAAATGTATAAATTCATATAATTGCAAGCATTGGCAGTATCTGTCTGATACAAATATATTCATAGAAAATAAATAGTGTACAACCCATGCCAAGAACAATTCATTAAAACCTTCTCACCCTATATAAAATTTGGCTACTAATCAAGCATAAGGTCACATATATAATAATTTCATGAGTGACTTCAGTTATTTTTTAAAGACATGAATCCTGACACCTGACAAAAAATACTGTCATATTATTTTTGCAACTGACCACCAAATATTTCTAGTTGGAAGATTCAAATAATAATATTTTGCATCTAACCATTAAAACAAAAGGCAGGAAATTAGATATTTATCTGATTTTTTTAAAGTCATTCAAATGGTTTTGATAATTTACTTTGAAAGCTACAAAGAAAGAAATAAGTCTTTAAAATTTTCATCAGCTTAACTTCAAACAATATTGCTTTCTAAAATTAATTTTCCTGTCATATAGCAAGTTTGTTTTGGTGTCTGGGTAGCTTGCTTCGGCATGGTGTTTCCTCATTCAAGAATTTCTGTTAGTTTCAACCTCTGGCAATAACTGCTAAGAACATCACTCTGCCCACATTTATATATAAATCCTATAGATACATGCTGGGATTATTCTTAACCAATCAAAATAGGCCAGTTCTTGTCTTATCTGTGTTCTTTCTTCTCTTGAAGTCAAAAAGCTATAATCACTTAACTGTATCCCTTTTGCATGTGAACACAATCCTTATTTTGTTAACTTTTTGCCTTATTTCTGTTTGTTTTTTCTTCATTTTTTATTGTTTGTTAAATGTGTTTTCCAATTATACTTAACGATGGCTAATTACTCCACAAGTTATACTGTCTTGATTCCTGGGAAAACATCATAGTTTCCTTTTTTTGCAGCATGCTTGTAATTTCTTCTCTTTTCTGAGGGGTTTGTTTCTTCATTAAGTGTGCTGGAGATTTCTGGGCTGGCATTATCTGCCTGATAGTCAGGGATCTGAACCTTAGAGACTATCCCATTAGAATATGCATAATATAGGGGCTACTCTATTCCCATTTCGTGAATGGAAATTGGACCGTGCAATAATTTCTTGATGCCATGATTAAGTGTAGAATTATGGTTGTGCTTTCTGGCAATTAATACCACTTAGGGATGTGGCTGTTTTGCTTCTTTGATTTCTCATCTCCCCATCCCAAAATATACCCATATATAACACACCTAGTCCTCACTTTCAAGCTCTGATGGAGTTCAAAAGTGTTTGTGAAGAGCTTTTTGGCTGATGAATTATTTTCCAACCTTCAACCTCTTCTTCGCAAGCAAAACATTGCTGATCTCTTACTACTTCCATGGTAAATTTTCAGATGAGCTACATTACTTAGTTCTACCAGTTCAGATCTTTATATCTAGGACCCACCATGTCACATACACAGGGTCATCTTATCCAGATCCCTTTTATATTCCATTAGTAAAGAGGAAGTTTCACTCAATCAACTTCTTCTCAAGAACTGTGGACTTTCTAAGAAGATGATTCTCTGATCATTATGATCTTAATCTTTTCAAAGTCTAGTGTCAACTGTTATCTATCCTACATATAATATACACTTTTTACTGCCTTCTTTTATGCCATTACAACAACTTCATTAAGTAATCCTTAACAATGAGTGGCTCTTGGGTGAACAATAGCATAAGAAATATGAAGACTGTAAGCGATCAAATCACTGCAAGTTTCCTCAATACTTTAACACTGTTCTTAGTATGCTGTCAAATTTCAAATGCTGTCAGATTTCAAATGCTGTGAGTTGATTTCTTGATGCTGTCAGATTTCAGACGATGTCTTGATGCTGATAATTTCTTGATACTGTCAGATTTCAGATGCTGTCAGATAATTTCTTGATGCTGCCAGATTTCAGATGCTTTCAGATGATTTCTTGATACTGTCAGATTTCAAATGCTGTCAGATGATTTCTTGATGATGTCAGATGATTTCTTGATGCTGTCAGATTTCAGATGCTGTTAGATGATTTCTTGAAGCTGTCAGATTTCAGATGCTGTCAGAAAATTTTTTGATACTGTCAGATTTCAGATGCTGTCAGATAATTTCTTAATACTGTCAGATTTCAGATACTGTCAGTTGATTTTTTGATACTGTCAGATTTCAGATGCTGTCTGATGATGTCTTCATGCTGTCAGATAATTTCTTGATACTGTCAAATTTCAGATGATGTCTGGATGCTGTCAGGTTTCAGATGTTGTCAGATAATTTTTTCAAGCTGTCAGATGTTTTCTTGATACTGTCAGATTTCAGATGCTATCAGATGATATCTTAATGCCATCAGAATAATTTAATTTCTTTCTCTAATTCTTAGTTTTTTTACCAAACATATTAGTAATGGTTGATACAATTATTATTTTTATATTCTGTAATTCTTGAGTTCTTTAGCGAAGCCTTTGTGTTTATCCAAGTTTTCACTCTTAAGTTTTGTTTTTTGCTTTTTTTACAGTAAGGTCCACCCTTTACAAGACCCAAGGGCCACTTGAGGTAGAGGGTTACATTAGCAGGCCATTTGTGTGTTTAGGAGTGGAAGATAACAGTTAATCCTAGACTTGAACAGGTTAAGATTGTAGTAGCTGTGGAAACATCCTCTTGGGAGTCAGTTCCACAGATCAATGGTCATGGAAAGAAGCTATTAGAGTAAACCTTACTTCTTACTGATGGAATATAGAGAGAATGCAGATGGTTTGCTACTATTTTGTGGGGTTTTGGCTTGGTTACACTCACTCACAGATTTTCTCTTCTTTTTCTTCATATTCTGCCTACATAATATTGAGCTTTATGATTCAATCCAAGCCCACAATTTTTAGAGAACCACTGTTCCTACCCAGTGATGTTTATGTTTGAATTCTTCTGAAATAATCTGCAATATTCATTTATTATTTATAGTTTCATCTCTTACTCCACATTGAAGCCATTTGATATTATTTGCTGTGTTTAATTATTTTATATACTTTTTTTTAACATACTTGTTTTGAGTTGCCATTACTAATGATTCTATTTTCACATGTCCTTTGTACAGCCAAACCAAACCCCTTGCTGTTATCATATTTGAAAAGTAAGAGAGAGAGAAAAAAACAGAGAAAGCACATTATCTCTTACAGTTCACCTTTGGGATGGACTTCTTCTCTTGTGACATTGGGTTTGTATGTGAAGAGAAATAATTTTTTGTAAAAATATAGGAAGAGATTTTGCCAATGTAAGAGGTCATGATGGAGCCCCAGGTCTGGTGATCTTTTCACTATTTTTATCATTTTACCCACCCTTTGATTTTTTTTTTCTTAAACAGGATATTGCAAATGGCAGTAGATTCTTGAGTAAAGCCCTGATATGATAAACAGTCAACTACAGCAGACGGTTTATCACAGATGCGATATTAAGCAAGGTTGTGTATGTGGAAGAGGAGGTAACACCCCAGGGAGACTGGACCCTGGGGAGATGGAGGTGGAGAGTATTATTGGTTCAGTGATAAAATTCAGAACAAGAGAAGCCTTTAAAGACTGACTCATGCAGGAAAGGGGCACTTGTTATAATTCTTCATGTTTTTCTGAGCTTTGCAGAATTGCAGACAAGATAGAATTTTGATCTTGTGACAAAGAAGAGTCAGTGTGGAATTGAGGAAATTATGCCCAGAAGAGGTGATAGCTATTTATTTATTTTTGAGCTGACAACAGAAATGAAGTCTCACACTAAAGAAAAGTCAGTCTTTGAAATAACAGATATGTATAGAGAACTGATATAAATCAAATAATATGAGTAGAAAGATAGATAGATAGATAGATAGATAGATAGATAGATAGATAGATAGATAGATATGATAAAGGTAAGACTGGAAAAGACAAGATGAAATAGATAGATAGATAGATAGATAGATAGATAGATAGATAGATAGATAGGTGGGTGAAAAGACAAGACTGAAACAGATAGATAGATAGATAGATAGATAGATAGATAGATAGATAGGTACGAAAAGACAAGACTGAAACAGATAGATAGATAGATAGATAGATAGATAGATAGATAGATACGAAAAGACAAGACTGAAACAGATAGATAGATAGATAGATAGATAGATAGATAGATAGATAGATAGATAGATACGAAAAGACAAGACTGAAACAGATAGATAGATAGATAGATAGATAGATAGATAGATAGATAGATAGATAGATAGATAGATAGATAGATAATGTACTAAATGAATTATCCAGTATTTCCAGATATACAAATACAACACTGATTGCAATATTAAAAAATTACCTCATGTAATCTACCAGTCATTATTGATCTGACAAGTTTTGTAATGAATGTCTACAGTCAAGGTTGACAATGGGTGTATTAGCTAGTTAATGCTATTTTTGTATTCTCCATTAAGAATTGTAGCCTGTCATTGATATGACATATTTTTTTTAAGATATCTATCAATGGATGGGTCTGAGTGAGAATCAAATCAACTCATCAATGCAATCAACACATCAAAAGTCATAGCAAGAACTTGAACATGCTATGACAGTTCTGTTTTCTGAACTGATGACCATTAAGAAACTCTTCTCCAACAATAAAGAGCTGAATTCAAATGAAGCATATTTTTACTAATATTGTTCACATGTCAGTGAAATGTTTTCTTTCTTAATTTTATTCATCTAATTTATTGGTTGGCCTATACATGACACCTATCATAAATATGTTATCCTCTACATGAGACATATCATAAGTAGGTTAGCCTATATATGATACCTAACATCAATATGTTAGCCTATACATGAGACTTATCATAAGTAGGTTAGCCTATACATGAAATTTATCATAAGCATAATCTATACATAAGACCTATCATAATCAGGTCATCCCAAACATGAGACATATCATGATGAGATTAATCTATACATGAAACATATAAATTGTTTGGGTTATACATAAAATCTATCATAAGCAGATCCACCTATATATAAACTAGTTGTTCTATACATGACTTCTATTATAAAAATTATTTCTTGGTTAGGTAGAGGGTTTTTTAATTTAATAAACAGATGAAATGCTACAATAAAGATTAAATATAAAAGCAATTATCATTTTATGTATAAATATATAATACTGATAAATTGTGAAAACATCATGTTTTTACAGACTGTATATATCTTCTTATTTTTAATTGATATCAAACCATGAAAGGCAGTTAAGCCACTAAGACATAAGGGTTTATAGGGTGTGCAACAATTAGGAACAGAAATTTTAATAATGAGCAGAAAGAGAAAAGTGTAATCAGGAGGACAGCAGATAGCGATTGGCATTGCATTTAAATTTTTGAAGATTATAGTTGACTGGAAAGTATGGAACCAGAAAAAGGTTCTGCAAACAAGAAATGTGACAAAAGAAACTGCTAGCATAGAACTTACAGCTAGATCTAGCTAGCTCAAATTTAAACTGATCAAATCTTGATGCCCATATGGTACAGCATTGTAATTTTAAAAGTCTAGGTACCATAGCAAAAAGAAAATATTATTATAAATATATTATAGAGAAAGCACAGAAAGCCAACTTTATGGCGGTGGGCAAGTGACTGAAGCTGAGCCACCAGATCAGGACCAATAATATTGCTGATTCTTTTTTGGGTTTTACCAAAGAGCTCAATGTAAATAGGAAGAGAACTGGACCATATATAGCAGCATCATTCTAAACCTGGGTGAATGGTAGACTTATCAATATGTAAGGTAGATTCAAAATAGAAAAATTGTCTCGCATGACACAGTGAACTGACTTTCTTAGCAGCTGGCCTAGCAATGGATTCATTATAGTCTTTCCACTTTATGTCTACTGATCTATGCAGCAGTAGTCAAGTAATACAAGCCTTGGTGATGATGGATGATGAAGAAAACACATGCCACACATGTTTGATATTTAAAACTTGTTCAATATACAGTAACATCCAAACTACACTAAGGCTGCAATAAAACTGGGGAAGGAACTTCTGTTCATAAACAAAAAAGTACTAGTTGCTTCCTTTCAGTCAACCCACCCTACACCAAATAAATTTCTGCTTTGAAAAAACCACAGAACTTCTTATTTTGAAAATCAGTCTGAAGCCTGTGCTCTAAAAAGAGTAACACTCACTTTACGTAAGTATCCCTTCAACTATACTGGATGAAATCCAGAGCTCTACTTACCTGGGAGGCCATATTTACTGACACCAAGTTCAACAAATAAGTTGATAATAGTCTGGTAAAACAAATCAAGAATCTGGCAGACTATACAAAATGAAGGAACAACACCAAAATAAAGGTGTACAATGGCATCATGCCGTGATACCATTGATTTCTGACTTTGCGCTAGAACAATGATTGATGGTTTCTGAACAGTTTTGTCTAACCAGTTTGGCCCACAAGGTTTACAGCAACACATGGTATGATTTTCAGGCACTTTCCAAAGGTGCTGCATGCTAGGATCGCCTGACTAGGCTGCTAGTAACTTGAAGTCACCTTAACTGACAAATAAACAATGTTGAGATTTGAACCCATTTTTTATCATTGCAAATGAAAAGTTCTGATCACTTATCCACATACCTGCATGCACACACACATACACACACACATATATATATATATATATATAGAGAGAGAGAGAGATAGCGAGAGAGAGAAAGAGAGGAATATAGATACATACATACATACATACATGCATACATATACATGTAGACATCAATATCTATTGCACAATCTGGAATAATAATTATGCTTCTACAAATACACAAATATATGCTTCTGTAAATATATGTATGCATGTGTGCATTCCAATTATATAGTGTAAGAAAATGAATTATCCTCACAGGTTTAAATACAAAAAATCCTTTGCACATATAAAGTTTACTTTGCCTTTTTCACTCTGTCTTATTCAACTCACACACACACACACACACACACACACACACACACACACACATATATATATATATATATATATATATATATATATATTTTTATATGTGTACTTGATTCCATGATAAATGAAAATGTCTTTGATGTTAGCACATCTCATTAGAGTTCCTGCAGTGAATGATAGAGTTGACTGACATAAAATGCAGACATACAGAAACTGGTGCATATTTTCAAATATCTATATGTCTGGAGATGCTACTGTCATTTCAAATACGCACATTTGCATCATGTAATCACCTTAACAGTATTATCAACACTTAAGCTTATAAGAAATCTGAATGTCTCTGATGATGCCCAGATCAACTGCCAGGAGTATAAAATCTTTTATTGCCCATATGAAGTCATAAATATATCAATCCCAATATATAAATATATCAATAGCATCTTTGTAGCATGACACCTCCTTGCCCTGGACTCTTTCACCATACTGAACCTTATGAGTACTATGTATTTCCATCATAAATTTAGATAGTGCACTGGTATGACTGTTACTATATAATGAGATGACTAATAATCATTATCACCCTTCAGAAAGTTGAAACTTTATTTTCTGCCAGTTTATCTACCTCTCTCTCTTTCTCTCTCTTTCTCTCTCTCTCTTTTATACGTATATATATATATATAAATATATATATATGTGTGTGTGTGTTTGTGTGCATGTATGTGTGTGTATGTATAGATAAAAATTTAAAGGATATGTCATCTACAGATACACTACTCTTCAGAATAAGATAAATCTATTGAATTCATTAACAACTACAATTTAATTTAAATACACTAAATAAAAAATCCTAATCAAGATAAATCATTTTAACTTTTAACTATTGTTGGTTTATTTTTTAATATTTAATACTTTACAAAAATCTGCTCACCTTAAAATGGATTAAAATTCAGTAATTTGCTGGTCAATGTATTCTGTTAAGCATTAACAAGCTTTCTCATTATATACACATATGCAGACATACACACATACAGACACACACACACACATATATATATAGATAGATATATGCTTGTGTAAATGAAATATATGTATATATATATATATATATATATATATATATATATATATATATATATATATATATATATTATATTTATTGAATGTGTTTTGATGAGCAATTTGACATACAGATATATGTGTGTTATATATATATATATATATATATATATATATATATATATATATATATATATAAAGCACTCAGACATACAAAACATTTGGACTATTTTTTTACACCATATGTCCAGAAAAGAAAATGTTTCATTGAATATAATAGACAACAAATATTTTGTAAGCTTTTATACATTTTTTTCTAGACTCCTTAAACTTATTCTTTTTCAAAGGTTAATTGAGTAGATGAATTGTCTGTAGTTTTATTTGATTCCCTAAGTTAAGCATCATCAAGCCCAGTTAGTACTTAGATGGGGGACTGCTTTGAAATACTATGTAGTGTAAGTGACATCCTACAATCTGAAATATGTTTTGTCTTTAAAATAATCCTTAAAAGGGCTATATTCAATAAATCAATAATTGTTCAGTGAACTTATCTCACAAACTTCAGAGTTTTATGTCAAATTGCTCATCAAAGACACGTTCAATAAATTGTATTGTATATATATATACACACACACACACACACACACACACATATATATATATATATATATATATATATATATATATATGATATTTTATTTATGCATTTGATATGGATGAATATTTACTCATATGCCAAATTCAGTAACGTTTTTCTCTTTACTATTCCCCCCAATCCACTTTCTACTATCCATTTACACAAGCTTATTAGATAGATTACAATGCTTCCCACCATTCTGTCCTGGGTATGATGATCAACTACATCTGGCAGCAAGGCCTCTGATCAGGAGGTTTTGAGGAGCATGGGACCACCTCTTAATTGCTGGTGTTCTCAGGTCCACTCTGACCTGGGGTGGGAGCACCTGTCAGGGTTCCAGCTATGGGCAAATAGTGAAACCCCATACTGGGGTCAAAACATTACAAAAGTATAAACATTTTTATAGCGAAAGTACCAGCAATAAATTTTTGTAATAAAAAAACTACGAGCAATATATTTTTGTAAAAGAATTTAATTATGTTCCCAAGAAAATTAAATTTTGGCATTAATTGATCCATAACAGTTGATATGCTGCTAAACAAACAAACAAACTTCCCACTACACTTCTTGCCTTCAGTATGTCCTGTTAATGTCAAATTCTCCAAGAAATTTCAAATATCTCTTTCTGATTTTAAGTCCTTTCTTGATATAAAGTCTGACCAGTTCAATAGGGTCAAAATAGTAGCTGATGTCCAAGACGACCCCAAGTCCATTAGTAACAGAGACAAAAGATAGCTTGTTAATTTTAACAGCTTCATCATCTAAGAGACACTTCTCTGCATTCCATCATCATGGCTGATGCTAACCTCCAGAAAATGATTTGTTGTTCTTTCTTGGGTTAATTCAATGGAGATTAAGTAGAAAGTCTATATTGAATCCATTGCTAGGTCAACTGCTAAGAAAGTTAGTTCACTGTGTCATGCAAGACAATTTTTCTCTCCAGAATCTATCTTACTTATTTATAAGTCTACCATTCACCCTGGCTTTGAATATTGCAATATTCAAAGCCAGGGCAAATGGTAGACTTATAAATATTGCTGCTACATCTGGTCTGGTGCTCCTGCTATATAGTTAGAGATTCTTGATAAAATCCAAAGAAGAATCAGTAATATTATTGGTCCTGATCTGGTAACTCAGCTTCAGTCACTTTCCCACCACCATAATGTTGCCTCCCTGTGCCTTTTCTAGAAATACTTTCACAGTAATTGTTCAGTTCAGCTCTTCACTATGGTACCTAGATTTTTTTAATTTTAGTGCTTTTTTGTTTCTTTTGTCGGACATCTTGATTGTGAATTCCCTTCTGGCTTCATGCTTTCCAGCCAACTTTAATCTTCAAAAATTTAAATGCAATGTCAATCTCTTCCTTCTGTCCTCCT
>CAHIKZ030004340.1:125000-135000 GCA_903632075.3 Acanthosepion pharaonis | reverse complement strand
TCATTTTTATTGTTTGCTCTGACAGTATTCCATCATCTTGTACAGTGCCACATTGATCTTCCCATATTTTCAGTCTGGTTCTGCTATGAACTCTCTTCATTAAAATTCAGTGGTGTGCAGAGGTTTAGTGATGCTCAGGGCCAACTTCTTGATTCTATGCCCCTAAGACTCAAATAGGGGAGGGCCTATAATATTGAAAAATTGTGAGAAAGGAAGAGATTTTAAATATGAAAAAATTGATGAAACATGAAATAAACACTTTTATTTCAAATTTCAAAAACTAAATTTTTATTTCACTCTTTAATTGGATGCCCTCCCAATATAAATGTCCCCAGGGTCTGTCACACCCTCTGCTCCTCCTCATTCTACACACTACTTCCAAAACCATCAAAGACTGTTAATATTTCTTTGAGATTTTCCTCTGGTCATGCCACTTAGTTTCTCTTCATCTTGGTCAGTAGCTCAGATTTTATTAGGGCTTACAGCCACATCACATTGAAACACTAGTTCTCATACGATCACCAAAGTTAAGCAATGTCGAGCCTGATCAGTACCTACATGAGTGACTGCTTGGGAATACCAGGTGCTGTAAGTTTGGATGTATGAGTGGTGTAATAGATAATGTCATGGAATTGTTAATCAGAGACCCGAGTTCCAATTCCTTTTGGGTTCATTATATTCACTTATGTGCAAATACTCTTGGGAAAGGTATCAATCCATCTCTTCTCTCCCCAGCTGTGGGTTAATTAACAAGTCTTGTTTCATGAAACCAATATCATCTCAAAAAAAAATCTGAATATCTAAAAATATTTTCTGGCTTTAAATAACCTGCAAAAGATGTAAAAATGAATGGATCAATCAAATCAAATTTTAAAATCATAAATAAGTTGTTAATATTTCTCTGTTTATTCACATTATTCTCACGGTAATAAATGGAAGTGAATTTTCAGACCCATTTATAGGAACAGAATCATGCATGTGAGAAAAAAAAAACAGTTAATTTTTTTAGACCCTTCATATTTTAAACCAATCATATTTTGAAATTTACTTACATATATGATTGTTTATTTTCTTATTTTGCTCAAATGTATTGCTATTAATAAAAAAAAGGTTATTTCTATCCAGAACTGTCTGACAATAAAAGAATAAACATTGAAATACTAATAAAATTGTTTTTAATTAATGTGTTTATATTGAATATTATTATTTCATGTAATAATTAATAATGTGATATTATAAATAAAATCCATTAACTTTTTACATTTAATACTGAGTTCTTTATTATCAAGCATGTTTTTTGGTGTTATTTTAATTCTTAAGAATCGGAAATTGTATGAGGATGAATGTCTTCAGAGAGAAATAGAAAATTCATCAGTTTATTCTAGCACAGGGCTAGACAAAGAGGTGAAAGAACTGGCTTGTAATGTCTTAAGCGACAAACTATCAATAAGATAACTAATCATTTCACTAAAGTAAGTTCTTTAAACATTAGTATTTATAAATCTTAGCCTAGTCTGATACAAGAATATAATTATGGTGCACTCAGGGAGAATTATATTTATTAAATTCCTGAGATGTATCTGCAAATAATGTACAATAGCCATCACATTAGAGCTTTATATGCACATAATGTCAGTTATTATGAAACTTTTTTCAAGTTTTTATGATTCAAACAACTTTTATATCTGATAATAAAATTGTTATTAACCAACAGATATTGGCAACATTTTCAGGATATGCTCTTATTTATATGAACAAAGTATCATGTGAGTTTCAGCTTTTGTAATATTTATCCTTATTAAAAATATTGATAAGATATTGTTTTTGAAGTGTCAGATTTTATTATACAGATAAAGGTCAAAGTATCCCATATCCCTAAAATAAATTATTGTTTTGGATTTTGACATGTTAATGCAGACTTCTTAGTATCCTATAACCTTCACCATATTTTAACCATTTATCTTATTAACTTTTCTATGGTTTCAAAGTTAACATTGCTTGCAACAGTTTTTATTACTTTCAAGATGGCTTGAATATTATTTTTCAATTTTCATATTTATCTCTTTTAATGACAGATCACAAGTTTTCATTTTAATATTAATCTAGAGTTGTTAAAATTAATTTAGTGTTAGCATGCAGTGGAATTAGAGCAGAAATTAGATGAGAACAGTGCCATTACATTAAAGACACTAGAACAAAGAATGGGTTTTTATGCTCAGAATGATATCTGAAAGAGCATTACAAATGCAAAAGGAAGTATATTTATGATTTATAGATTATGCAAATCATTTAATAAGTATATCACAAAGAATTGTTTGAAGTACTATGTAAGCTTGATTTATTTGGGAAGGATATTAGAATAATCCAAAACATATAGTGGAAGCAACTTTCACAAATCTGTATTTAAAGAAATAGGAAAGTGAATAAGACAAGGATGTGTCTTCTCACCAGACTTATTCAATATTTACTGTGAAGCAATCCTGAGAGAATTATAATTTCTAACAAGATTCATTATTGGTGGTCACAATCTTAACAACATAAGATATGTAGATAATACAGTGTTGATAGCAGGCACTCCAAATGAAGAAAGTAAAGGAAAGCTAGAAGAAAGGACTAAACATCAATTGTGAGAAGATAGAATCTATGGTTTTCAAGAAAACGAACAACTTAATATGCCATCTACCAAAATCAAGAAAATACAAAAATCTAAATATTTAGGAAAATGGAAAATGTCAACCCAAAATTCCATATTGCAGTATTGCATGTTGGGCCAGACCTGGCTAGGTTTTAGATGCACTAGGCTGATTGTTGTGGCTTGATACAGAAAAAGTGGAATGATTGAAAAGTGTACTGACCAAAAAGTACCTCTTTTAGGGAGTTGGAATTCTTTTGTCTTATCAGCTTGATTAAGATATGTCATTATTCACATCTTTCAGCCCACAAACTCAGTTTTGCTTGCTACACAGGCTGCTCTAGCGATTGCTATGAGAAAGAATCCTGTATGATAATGCCATTGTCATGATGACAATGGCAGTAGTAATTCTGAATTACTTTACTCTCTCACAAATGAAAAACAAAAACAAAAATACTCTCAGCCCCCGCCCACTCAGTTGTTTATATAACACTGGAGGAGATAACTTATATCCGCCAGTGTCTACCTGTGGAAGTCCCCGATTCTATTTCTACTCTACATTCACTTTATCTATTACCAGAGTATCATAGCAACTATCCCATCTCACTGTTGAAAAAAAAACATGAATAACCACAATCATTTCTTTGACTGTTTTTACCATCCTGTGTATGACAATAAACTACATCCGCGTCCTGGATAAGATGATAAACTACGTCCAACAGCAAAGCCTCTGATCAGGAGGTTTTGAGGAGCATGGAACCACCTCTTAATTGCTGGTGTTCCCAGATCCACCCTGACCTGGAGTGGTAGCAACTGTAAGGGTCCTAGATATGGGCAAATAGTTAACACCCAAACCTGTGTAAAAATAGGTTTTAATACCAGAAATACTTTGTAATAAAAAAAATTATTACCAACAACAATTTTTGAAGGAAAAATTATTATCAGCAATAATTAAAATTTACAGTGAAACATATACTGTTAGAGTTTGTAGATTTTGATCTAGTGCGAACAAAATATTACCAAGTGAGTAATTTAAAAAAAAACTTTTTACAAAAATAAAACTATCCAAGATTGTAAATTTCCTAAAAGTTGGATTGTACTAAAAAATATGATTAATTGAAAAATGGTTCAAATATATGTATATATACATACACACCTTTTTTACCAAACTATTGCTATGAACTTATTTCAAAAGTTTTGTTGGCATTAAATGACCCACTGAGGTTTTGATATGCCGTAAAACAAAAAACCAACCAAAAACAACCAATCAACTTTTTATTATTCATGATTTTTTACCAGGGACTCAGTTTTTAACCCCTGCCCTTTTTCAATATCCGACCACATCAATCCTCCAAGAAGCTGCATTTAAAACTTAACCAGGTGCTGTTTGAATGTGCAACACTAATGCATCTTACAAGTTGACCAATATCACAACTATTTTTTAAACTATGAAAAATGGTAGGGGTGGGTAGAAAATTATTTAATGCTGACCCCTGTAACTTCTCTCTTCTCCCTTTAACGTCATCAAATGTTTTTCATATTTGTATGTGTGCAATTATCAATTGGAGTAGTAAAATCCAAAGGTGCATTAGAATAAAGAAAGATGTCTTCCAAAAGCTAAGCAAAGTATTAAGAAACAGAAAAATATGATTAAAAACAAAGAAAAGAATACTGAACTGTTATATAATATCAGGTCTTCTATATGGCAGTGAATGTTGGAAAAGATGTCTTCCAAAAAGTTGTCTTCCAAAAGCTAAGTAAAGTATTAAGAAACAAGAAAATTTCATTAGAAACTAAGAAAAGAGTACTGGACTGTTATATAATATCAGTCCTTTTATATGGCAGTGAATGTTGGAAAAATTAATCAGAGATGAAACAGAAAAACAAGAGGCAATAGAAATGGGGTTCTACAGAAGGATGCTGAGAATACCATGAACTGAACACATGAGCAATGATGAAGTTTTAGTGAAAATGAAAAGGATACTTACACTTAGAATCATAAAGAGACAATTGAAATTTCTAGAATATATATTGAGGAAAGATGGTTTGGAAAATTTAACACTTGCAGGACATGTTGAAGGCAAGAAAAACAGTGAATAACCTACCTAACAAACTTGTATAAATGGTTAGAAGAACAGGGATTAGTAGAGATAGCAAAAAGAGAAACATTGCAAAGCGCTACAAATCTTGAAGGGACATGGCACATAGAAGCAGATTATTAAAATTAATTTTCTGTTTTTAAAACATTTTTGCCAAAGTAGAGAATTGTCAAGTAACATTAATTTGCATAGATTTATGCAAATTATTTATACAAATTATATTTATGCATATTAATGTTCAAAACTTCTTTTTATAACCTGAACCTCTCTGAAAATATCTTGTCTAAAAAATGACAGCATTTCTCTACATTTATATTGGCACCACTATTAATTTGGAAAGGGGACTATAATTTTTATGGTCTACAATAAAAGCAGAAAACATTACTCCACATTTCCTTCATTGTCTTCTAATTTCTGTTTATTAACTATTTCCATGAAAGATTCAACTTCTTCCATAATATAATTCCAAGTGAGCAATATCGAACTATGTTCATCACTAAAATTACATTTAAGAAATTAATTTTCAAGTACTTTTTTATTCACCTTACATTTTTTCTTTATGATGGCTACTTAAAGTTGATAGTTTAGTTGCTTTTATTGTCAAAATCATACCTGTATATATGTGCATGTACACTTTTATATAGACTGGCTTATCATAAGAGCAGTAGGGTTAGAAATATTATACTGCAACTGTCTAAACAGATAGTTAGTAGATAATAGTGGTTTATCGATGATTTAATTCCACTATTCTCTTTTCCATCAATCATTATGGCATTCAGCTGTCAAGATATTCTTGTCAAAATATCTGCTGATCAAACAGAATACAGGGAGAAGTGAATTCATGCCTTTTTCCAAAAGCTTTAGTTAATAATAATTAAATTAGATTTAAATGAATTCCACACTCACACATGTTCATATTAATACCAATACTTTTGTTTTTGGGTGAGAGTGTCTCTGTTGATAATAAAATAGTATTTCCCTTGAGAAGATTGACCTGTCATCTCTCTTGAAGGAAAGCGTCATCATAACACTTAACACATCTAATCTGCTGTCCCCTTTTAATTACCATCAGATTATGGTTGACAATTCAAAAGTACTCTGCTAATATCTCCCTGACTCTACAAAAAAGGATAAAAGTTTTGAAAGCTCTTCACACCAAAAGATAGCAATCCATCATTAATAAAAGCTGTTTCAATCTTGGCATGCATGTATTAAAATTACTTTGAACCATAAGGTCATTTTCATCGTTTGATGCTAAAATCTATTCTACCACCATAGCAGGTGAACCTATGATAATTTCAAACTCTGGACCATTAATAACAAACACTCCACTGACTATATCTTGTCTTGTACCATTTTTCCCTGATGGTTCTTCCAACCATCAGGGAAAGATGACATAACATAACACACAATTTTGGCAAGTTCCTTTATAAGTTTCTAACTGACATCAAATGATTTATTTAACAAGTTATATTTATTTGATATGAGATATCAAATATCTGTAATATAATACTATAATATCTATACTAAGAAATATTGGCAAAATATACTATATTTTGTTTTATTTATATATATATATATATATATATATATATATATATATATATATATATATATATATATATATATATATATATATATATATAAAAATTGTATATTTGTATTTATGGTTATATCAACATGTTTAAATATTTAACTGTTCTATGTATGAAGTGACACTCAGTAAAGTCATAAATTTGAAACCAAGGATTATTAGTGGTTCCAAGTGGCATACTCAGGAAAGTAATTTTGAATTTTCCTTGGTTCATAGTCAAATGAAATGAACTTCCTGCATATTTGACCAAGATTACTTGAACCATTTCCTGCCACTAGTGCCTAGTGGGAGGAAATGGTTAAAGTAATCTTTCTTTATGAAAAGCAATAGAATAAGTATCATTTTTCAAATTATTTTCAAAGGTGTATGAAAATTTAATAAGTGAAATAAAAATGCATGAAAGAGTCTATCAAGCTCTAGATAAGAATGGTGAAGCTTGGGCTATTGCTTCGGACATCTAGAAAGCTTTGAACAGCTTTTCAACATACATCTTCTTCACAAAGTTATGGTGTCTCCAGCCAAAATTTTGGACTGATCCAGTCTTTCTTATTAAATTGTAAAATGAAAGTTATCCTGAATGGCCACTTCTCTAGATACTTTTGTATTAATGCAAGTGACTACATGGCTATATTTTTGGACCTACTTTATTTTTTTATTTTCATTAACAATCAGCCTGATAGCATCAGCTCACAATGTGGTATCTGTGCAGATCACACAACCATTTACTCCCATCTTGATAGTAGGTCTGATCAGTTCAATAAGGTCTAATTGGTGGCAGATGTCAAAAATGACCTTCACTCTTTTGTTAACTAGATTAAAGATGATTTGTTAATTTTAATGCCTCCAAAATTAATCACCTAAGAGACCCCTTTCTACTGGCCATCAACATGGTTGATGCTAACCTCTAGGAGAGTGACTCATTGAACCTTCTCAGAAGAAGGTTTGATATAATCAGCCTCTTGATTTTGGTGTTACTTATTTTATTGATTGCACACTTTTTCCAGTCCTTAACAGTGTTCTGATGAAAGAAGGAAAAAAACTGATTAAAACTTATTTTTCTCTCACTTTCAATTTACCTCTTTAACTATGAACTTTGATTTTAATATATTTCTATATATTGCCTTAATATATTTATTTATATTTATATATATATTAATATTTATATTGATTTATATTTTTCTCTCATTCATGAATTTATCACAGGTTTTGTAGGTACGAGAAAAATAAGTACTGTCAGTCTTCTTAATGTAGAAGCATAAAACAAACCCTTCAAAATTTATATAGCAACTCTTCAGTCCTATTTCTGATTAAGATTCAGATCATTTTAATTAATGTGAATTTCAAAAGTTATTTCTTGGAAAAGGTTCTGCATAAATCAGATTACAAATTTCTATTTGCTGGGTTTTCAGTAGTTTTTATTATTAAGGTTAATAAAGGAACAATTGCATTCAGTGAAAGAATAGAAATTCAACCATATGGGTTACCCCAGAGATAAATGTATAGAATGGTCATCACTCAGATTATTAAAACTGCAATGTGTTTGATTCTCACTTTGATCTTGATGTGTGTGGCTTTGTACTATCCAAACATAAGCTTTGTACATACCTAAATAGAGTAAAGTTATTGTTAATATGCTAATCTCCCAGAACATTACCACTATAGTGTAGTTGATCCTTACTGTGAGCTCTAAATATGTGACCTTGTACCACCCTAAAATTAGCCGAAAATCTATTGATAACATTGACTACATCAAATATGCTGATTTTGAAACATATTCTGCAATGCATTACATGTTTGAAATATTTGTCTCTCAGTAAGAATGTTGTATATTAGCTAATAATTTTAAGCTAGCAAGGTTAGTTTAAACAAAATCATACCCTAACCAGAACAAACAGTCTTCCCTTCCATTTAAATGGAGACAGATACAAAGCCATTAAATTATTGATGCACCTAAACACTTGTGACTAATTCTAATGAAAGTAGTCTTTTTTTTGGGTTTTGCTAGGAAAACTTAGAAGAAAATTCAAGAAGATTTAAATGCAAAATATTGTGCAATGTACATATTTATTTCTTTTTTATTTTTAAAGGTTTTTCATTCCCCGACCACCAGAAAAATTTATTGCATCTCATAAAAAGTAACATCACCAGCTCATGTGATATAAACATATAAATACATTAAATGGTGAAAAAAAATTAAATAAACAAACACGGTAAGGCAAAATGAACAAATATGTAAAAAAAATTATCACAATGTTTGGTTAGTCTAAAATGAATATCTCAAGCATTAATAATGTGGATGTGCTTTGCCAGGAAGTGTTTGTTTACTAGGCAGCCATTAAATGATGTAGCATGATGGGAAAATTGTTCCTCTGTGTTTATTAAAAGATAAGCTGTGATCTTCTGTATTCTTTCAAATTTAGGAGTTTTCAGATATGTTTAAATAACAATGTCTGAGGAGAAAGGCAATAATTACAAATACTTTGTGGATTTCAAATGGACAGGGACTTGATATGGCAACTGAAAATTCAAGATATTACCATTACTGTTATTAGTTTTGTCTTGAATATTGTAGCTCACTAGATAATCATGGAGTTTTCAAATCAGTGGGTGCATATATATATATATATATATATATATATATATATATATATGGACTCTCCATCATATTTAACGTATGAGGGTCAAGCAGCTCAGATTGATTGCTGCCCAAATACACTATAATATATATATATATATATATATATATATATATATATATATATACAAATATAGATAACTATACTCGTTTCGAAAAACCCCTAGAATTTTGATTTGCCAATAATCAAATCAATTCCAAGGGAAAAAAAGGTTTTAAAAAAAGAAAGAGCTAGAAAAAAATCGCACAGATACAGGTTTGAAGCCCAAAGAAAAAACCCCGATACGAGTAAACAACTAACTAACAAAAAAGCTCAATACAACCGTAGAGCAGACCTAGATAAACCTAGTGAGCCAGACAAACCTACCCAAGTTTCAGCTAAACAAATTGTCAGGGAAAGTCAGCTTTCCCTGACAATCCGTTTAGGTGAAACCTAGGTAGGCTTGTCTGGCTCACTAGGTTTATCTATCTATCTATCTATATATATATATGTGTGTGTGTATGTGTGTGTGTGTGTATATATATATATATATATATATATATATATATATATATATATATATATATATATATATATATATATATATATATATATATATATATATATATATATATATTTCAGGAAATACATCAGTTTGTTGCTCTGGCACACATCATCAGTGATGCCTTTTAGCCAAGGATCATTAGGGTTTTTGGGTATTTTAACATCCCCCCTGCTCTCTGTGGTGAACGCAGCCAATACTGATCAGCTATCTCTGCCATCTGTCAGCTACAACTGCTCTCATAATATGTAGAACAAATGCCACTGTGACACATATGCCAATTTTATAGTCTAATCATGAACAACTTCTTGTTCACCAGATTGTGTGCTCTTCTTTAAAAATGGAAGCAAAAGTTTTAACCATTTTGCTCTTGTAGTAAATATAGCAACACTGTCAATGTGAAGTGGTTAAGTAACAATCTTTCATTTCATACACTATATACAGTTTAATGAGAAGCCAACAAAAATCCTTGTAACACCAAAGATGAACTGAAGGCAA
>CAHIKZ030004340.1:65000-120000 GCA_903632075.3 Acanthosepion pharaonis | reverse complement strand
CATATGGGACCACAATAAAGTTTCTGGTAAATCATTACTGTTATATATACATACACATATGCATAATAATAGCTGACCACTCGTATTTGAGGATACCCATCTATTAGGGCAGCTAGACAATCCCAACTGCAGATGCTCACTCAGGCACATTAGTGTTTGTTCAATACCCACAGAACCAACGTGTGGTTTATACTGCAACTATGCTGAGCAGACCTTAATTACAGTTTCTGAGAGAGAGTGTGTTATCTAGTGTGATCAACAATCTGAACAAGGCCAACACACTCAAACCCTCGGCCACAATGACTTGTGACTTCATGCTAGCACAGTTACTGACAGCCCCCAAGGATGGCGTCTAATCAGTTTCACTCACAAGGCTTGGGTCAATCTGTGGTATGGTTTTCAGGCACTTTCCAAAGATGCTAGCATCACGCCCTCTAGACCAATAACATCAGGAAGTCTACTTCTTGACAAATCAACCCTGGTAAGATTCGAACCAAGGTCTCATGTTCAGAAAGTGAATGTTCTTACCACTTGACCACATGACCTACATACATACATACATACATACATATATATATATATATATATATATATATATATATATATATATACACATACGCACACACATATATATATCTATATACATATGTATACATATTTAATTATTTATTCATATATGCACATATATGTATATATATATATATATATATATATATATATATATATATATGTACAGATGTATACATATATATGAACTCATATATATCTATGGAAACGTAAATGTATAGGCTCATAGACAGCGAAACATGTTTTTTTTATGTCCCTACTGAAATATTTCCATGCCTCATTAAGAAAAAACTTTGTTTTTCACATGACCTCCACAGGGAAAATGTTGCACTTTATCATTAACACTGCATTTGACAGTCTATACAAAGATGAAAGCCTCTTCTTTTATATACAAACTGTGAAATGTAAAACAAACACCTATCCATGGGAATAAGACACCAAGATAAAACCTTGCCATTTCAAGAATTCAAAGCTCAACTGATATACTAAAATGATTAAAAAAATCAAATAAAAGTGAGGGAGAATTTTATTTGAAAATCAAAGTACATATATTAACCCTGGAGATTTCCCTATGGAGTAATGAGCCACAGCCTCACCACACAAGGTGAAAGTTTTGATCGTCATTTGTTATGTGAATTTCTGTGATTTTGTCTTTTCATTATTCTATTATTTTTGTTGTTTTCTTTCCAACATTGTAGTGAATGTGTTCTGTGAGAAACCATACTATATATTCTTTTTCAAAAATAATTTTAGCGTTGTGCCTTGAAGTAACACCTTGTTGGGTTTAGATACATCTTCTTTGATGATTGTCGGGGGTTAATGCAGAAAAAGTGGAATGATTGAAATGTGTTCTGACCAACAAGTACCACTTTTATGGAATTGGAATTCTTTTGTCTTGTCAGCTTGATTAGGACATGTCATTATTCACATCTTTCAGCCCACAGACTCCATTAAAGAGGAACCAGTTTCCTTGCTGCTCAGTCCACTTTGGCAAATGCTACGAGAGAGAACCCAGTTTCACATTCTTTACTTTCCCTATTACCAAAATATCATAGCAACTGTCCCATCTCACTGTTAAAAAAAAAACATGAATAACCACAATAATTTCTTCGACTGTTTTTATTATCCAAGATTTTTGACCAGGGACTCAGTTTTTGACCCCTCCCCTTTTTCAATATCCAGCCACATCAATCATCCAAGAAGCTGCATTTAAAACTGATATGTCCCAGAAAGGGATATATTTGTTCAAAGTAGCAAAGTGGTTTTGGACTACTGTAACCGAGTAGGACAATCTAGCAGGTAACCGTAATGGACTGGTCCTCTTCGAAGTGGTAGGCAATAGGCATAGGCAATATGCATCATCTTGTACCTTCACATTAGTCTGTATTTATGGCTGACACCAGCCAATCATATTACTGTGAGGGGAAACCAGGTATATGCATATTCATTACATCAAAAACTTAACCAGGTGCTGGTTGAATGCACAGTGCTATTTAATGCATCTTGTAAATTGATCAATATCACAACTATTTTTCAAACTATGAAAATTGGTAGGGGTGGGTAGAAAATTATTTAATGCTGACCCCTGTAACTTCTCTCTTCTCCCTTTAACGTCATCAAATGTTTTAATATTTGCATATATGCAGTTATTAATTGGATAAGTAAAATCCAAATGGTATTGGAATAAAGAAAGATGTCTTCCAAAAGCTAAGTATTAAGAAACAGGAAAATTTCATTAGAAACTAAGAAATGAGTACTGAACTGTTATGTAATATTGGTCCTCTTATATGGCAGTGAATGCTGGATAATCTCTTCACAGAAGAAGAGACTTGAGGCAATAGAAATGGGGTTCTACAGAATGATGCTTAGAATAACATGGACTGAATATGAGTCACAACAAAGTTTTAAAGAAAATAGAAACAAGAAGTGTGTTTAGAATCAGAGAGTAACAATTGAACTTTCTTGGGCATGTAATGAGGAAAGAGTGTATGGGGAATTTTGACACTCACTTGATGCAGTGAAGGCAAGATGGATAGGGAAAAGCAGTGAATAACCTAACCTAACATGCAGAGATTAGGAGAAATAGCAAAAAAACAAACACTTCTAAGATCTATAAAGTTCAGGGTGTTGTGGAGAGCCATGATAACCTACGTCATGAAGGGACAGAGCACATAGAAGAATCATGTTTGATCTGACAAACCACAAAGAGTGAATTCAGTTCTCATAGTTAACACAAGAAACATGACCTTGAGTCAGACTTGTCCTTTAAAAATATCAATTATCTGCTCCTCTTCCTTATGAAGTAAGTTGCAACAGATATTTTGCACATATACGTCAGTGTCTTGCTAAATGGTTGACACTGGTTTCTTTCATTATTATTTTTGTCCTTTTTAGCAATCTTACATTGATAGTCTGTAAAGACAATCATTAAGAAACTAAGGACAAAAGATGGCAGCAAAATCTGACTGGAAGACAAGATTTGAATTCAGTCCCACCATACAAACAGATCATTTTCTTTTTAAATCTCAGTTGAATTATGTTATCATGAACACTTATCTCTTCTGAAAATCTTTTCCTTTTTTTCTTTTTAAAGAATTTGGTATATTTTTTACCAAATCTACTTGATAACTGGCATCACAATGTCTGTGATTTATCATATTTCTATATCACTGTCTCAGTGTCACAAGGGAATTTTATTTTGGGAGTGGTTGCTTATTATTTACACAAAATTAATCCAACTTATAAGATAAGACATCCTGGTATTATCTGTCTTGGAAAATTAAATATAAAACTGAAAAATATAAAGTATTTTTATTCTGTCTCAAATACACATTTTATACATTTTTCAGGTCATCTGTTACCTTTCCATGTGAGGAGAAAAGCAATATGTAAAAAGGAAAAAAAGTACAGAAACAAATTCACCCAAAATTGAGAACATTACTACTATTCTTTATACTATGTATATTTTTTTAATTGAAGATATTATAAGCATTATATTCTCTACCAAATCTAAGTTCCTGTGTCAAAAACAAAAAACTTAGTAGGAATAGCAAGTCATAATAGGTGCAAATCACAAAATAAGACTCAACTACTGCATAAAATTTTAAAGGAAAAAACATTCATTACACTATTGTGCTAGACCCACTTTACTTTAGGACTGATACGAATAAGAATAATACTTTATCAACATGTAATAAAGATATTTATTTACAGCTAAACATGAATACCATGGTTAACATAAATGCAATGTCCTTTCCTATCTATAGAGAATATGTCAGGTGGACTTACCCATCTGGTGGAGTGAAATAGGGCTAGATAACTTGTACCTTTAAAACCCTTGGCAAGTGATACTGTGAACTTACCCACCTTCTGAGTGCAATAGGGCTAAGTAGCTTGTACCTTTAAAACTGTCAGCAACTGGTACTGTTGGTGGCGGAGAGAATTTCTTCTGTGTTACTTCAGAGCAGGTCTGGTCTCTTCTCTTCTGAGGGCCGGCTTTTTCTGTACCCACAAGGTTTTATTAACCAATGAGAGACCTCTTAACATCATGTGACCAATTTCTATATATAGGAGCAGGTGAATTTTACAAACCCAACAACACAATTATGAAAATGTACAAATACAAAATTTGCACAAAAATTTATTTTTTGAGGTGCCTTGAGGAATCTGCCATAATGGTTAGCTAGTCACCATTTAACATCAGATTGTTTTTCTTTTTCAATGATGATTTTAAGCTTGGTTTTTACTTGATAAACAAACATTACTCACTAATTATGTTAGTTTTGTTATGCTTGTACGAGCATTAGTGCGTTGATTTACATGTAATAGATAATCAAATAATCTGTAGTACTACTGTGAGCAAACAGTTAGCGTATAGATAGAGAATGAATTAAGTAATATAAGAAAAAAGAGAAACATGAGAAGAATGTGATTTCTCCATTTTGTTTAATAGGGAGACAATTCTAAGTGAATTAGATCTACTAGGATTTATTATTATCATTTATAACCTTTAATATATACGATATGCAGGCAAAACTGTGTTGTTGCCAAAGTCAAAAGAAAAACTGAAAGAACTATTAGATAAAGTTATTAGATAAGAAAGCAAGAAGAAAGAAAGAACTACTAAAATTATAGAATATAAAATTTTACCAAATCTAAGTTCCTGTGTCAAACACAAAAACTTAGTAGAAATAGCAAGTCATAATAGGCGCAAATCACAAATAAGACTCAACCACCGCATAAAATTTTAAAGGAAAACACATTTATTATACAATTACAAAAAATCTGCACAAAAATTTCCTTTGTGCACCTATTAAGGCAGGATAACAATTTCTGATAAAAAGATTACCATTGAAAAATGGAAAACATCTACTTTTACTTGGCCCATGTGCATCTTTGGGACATATAGTAATTTTTGAAAAGTCCCTTTTAAAATGACACTGTTCATTCTTGGGAAAATTTCTTTAAATTCTTTTTATTCTTTGTTGTCCAACTGCAGAAGAATTTCCATTTGAACTTCAAAATTCTTTAGTTTTTCTGCAACTGGCTGGTCACTGATGCCTTCTTGATGCTCTCTTGTTGGCATCAAATGCCTTCTGCTCCTTGATGTTGATTTGCCTTGTCCCCTTGCTGTCAAAAAGTCTTCTCCTGTTCAGGTTGTTACTGGAGCTTGAGACCACATTTCTCATTGGTCAATATATATGAAAAAATAATTTTCCATAAATTGGAAATAGATCCTTCACAAATTTTGGCGGTTTTAATTGCTGAACCAAAAAATATACAAGTGTAACAATCTTTTACACAAAACATTTGGCCTTCATAAAAATACACTTCTCTCAAAATAATGTGTATAAAAAAAACCTAAATGATTAAATATTTATGCAATGCTAACATTTTTAAAAGAGTAAAAATAAAATTTTTATAATATAGAGGGCATCCCAGAATTAACCAGGGAATTTCAAAATTTAATAAATCTTTTATTTTTTAACTTGAATTCACAAAACATATATAGAGTAGATATGGTAAATAAATTTACACTAGTTAAGAAAGATTACCTCTTTTAAGTGCCATCTGTTAATCTGAATTAAGATTGTTGAGTTGTCTCCTCTTGTCTATAGATAAAAGGAAGTCTGTTTGGAGTGATCTCCTCCTTGTTTGTTGTTGTTGTAGTTTCCTTTGACAAGATGGCGGTTTAGCTGAGACTGGGTGTCTGTGGAAGGAGTAAATCATCACCATCCATTTCTGGCTTTGGGCAAATATGTCTTTTCTAAGGCATTTTCCATCACAGCCATCAGTGTTTCAGGTTCTAGTACTTTGATGTCTGTCTGAATGTTGTCCTTCAGTTGTTGGAGAGTCCGAGGCATGTTGACATAAACATTTTCTTTGTGATAGCCAGATAGGAAAAATCAGGGCTTATTAGATACAGGTAATGTGCTGGCCAGTTTATGCCACAACCAAGAAAAATTATTCTTTTCCTTAAAAATTTGCCTGAGAAGCTGGATTGTGGTGCTTGTCATATGAGCTTGTCTCATTATAAGGAAACAGGTTGATGAATTTAAAAATTCGTTGAAGTAATGTATGAGATATCCAAACCTGTCAAGACCACCTTTGATTTGATGAGCTCAGATCTTCTTCAATACTCTCTCTTACTTGCTCAAATACTCCTTTGTTCCTAACTGAACATCATCCACCACTTCATGGGTGGACAATTACTGAACTTTTGCTCTGAAAACTTGGAGAATCTTTCAATTCATAATGGTGATGATATGCTTGTTGGGTTTGAATTATTGACTCTTGGTTTTGGTAGAAATTTTTCACTATTTGTCTTTGTTTTTCATTTATGTATTTTTCCATGATTAATGACTAAAGCATCCTGAAAGAAAAACTAAAGTTAAAGGAAAAATGTATTGAACTTTCATACCACTTGTTCACTTTTGGGATACCCTGTATTTAGCAAGATGACAATGATTAAGTAAATTATTCAGACTTGAAAATTATGATTTCTAAGAAATCTTTTAAGCATTTTTTTCATTTGATTTAGTGCAAGTTATGTAACTGATATTTCAATGTATATTTCAATAGTTCAAATTTTGGGCAAGTTTATGGTATTCATTTCCACATGACTGTACTTGGGAAAGGCATGAATCCAACTCACCTCTCATTCACAAGCATGGGTTAAATAGTAGAGTAAACTGGACTCACTTGTCTTCAATGGCAACCAGTCTAAGAGAAGAAAAAACAGAAAATACTGAATTGGGAAGAAAGCAAAGGAGAACCATTCTGTTATCATATCCAGAAAGTCATGACAATTCACAGGAAGGAATCTGTGGCATCCAAATCTGCGGGGACATGTCACTTTAAATCAGTTCATCTGATTATGTAATTTTTTAAAATTCTGACCTGTAAAATTCTGAATACATTACTCAGGCTATTGTCCTCATCTTTGTTGCCATTTATGTTTATTAAGTTTATAATACCCAGAAATTCATACACAGATGTCCTCAAGGACACATGGTACAATGGATAAAGACATTGGTTAGATCCAGTGACCCAAAGAGCGTGAGTTCAATACCCGGTTAAGGCAGTGGAAAACTTTTAGAGGGAAATTAACAGGAGATAACTGATAACTGACATCCATTAAAAAATGTGGAATTAGAACAGTCCACCCCAGTGAGCGAAATAAAGGGTTAAGTTCAACATTCCAACCACCTGAAATGGCCAAAACGTAATAAATATGGTGACAAAGATGAGGACAATAGTCCAAATAATGTACATAATACCTCATCTCAGAAATATAGACATATACAAAATTCTGAATGATAAAATTTTCCATATAACCATATGCAGCCCAGTAACCTATAGCATCTAAAAGAAAAGCTATCAAAATATGCAAAAATCACTTTTCTGAAACAGTTCTTTGCAAAACAGCAGGAAATATTTTGACATCAACTATTAATGTAAATTTTTGGACCAATCAGCATAAAGCAAATAATGTTTATATGACCCCTAAAAATAAGGAAACTAAACTCCTAAAACCATCTTTTCTGGAGCCTTACAAAATGAATGCAGTAAACTTTGATTCAAACATGATTCCATGTTTAAAAATGTTTTTAGGATCATGTTATCATATTCTTGGAATGGTATTACAACTCCCTCCATCTAATAAAAAATATGCATTATGCAAAACTGCACCAATAAACTTGACATTATAATAAATAAATAATAATAACAATGATGTTCTGTGTAAAGACTTTGTAGAATGAATTATCAAGAAACAAATACTTTCCTTGTAAATAATTAATTTTCAACTCAGATTAATATATATTTCTTATGTTTTTTGGGTGAAGTTTCCAAAACTCTTACAAGATATATGAGGTGGGTGCTGAAATATTATTGGCTCAACCAACTTGCCAAAATATGACCATACGACCAAAAATTAAAAGTTTTCGAAGACCTTTCCTCATCTGGTAAAATTCTTCATCCCCCTTCATATATATATATGTGTGTGTGTGTGTGTGTGTGTGTGTGTGTGTGTGTGTGTGTGTGTGTGTTTGTTATAAATTTGGGTATATGATCCTGACAGAATTATAAATTATTGATAATTGTAAAAACGTTCATGAAAATATAATGTTTTAAAAAAACATCCAATTATGCATTTCACAATTAGGCTTCATCAAATCAAAGGTGAAAAAATGAGTTGTGTGAGTATGTATTTGTGTATGCTTGAAATAATGAAAATCTTATAAATCTCTAAAATACCTTCTCCCAATTGTCAATAAAATTTAAAAAGAAAGATATCTGCCAATATATATATATATATATATATATATATATATATATATATATATATATATAGATGTTTTCAATCAGCACCTGACAATTGCATCATGCATGAGTTATGCTACCAGTAAAGAAAAAAAACATATTTTTATTATTAATATAAATTATAGCTCTGTACATCAAGTACTATTTTATTAGCACCAGCACTCAGTGTGCAATAGTTGATATATATATATATATATATATATATATATATATATATATATATATATATATGTTTGTGTGTGTCTGTGTGCATGCACATATGTGTGTGTGTCTGTGCAGTTACTATGCCCTAATTCAAGAAGTACTAGGTTGTGACACTTTAATCCTAAACAGAGAGCACAAATACTACACTGATAGGCAAAGAGTTGAGAACAATATTTTTATCCTAAGTAATTTTGATCTGAGGCAGAAGTGCTGTTCTGTAAGTGAATAATCCCATAATTTTTGACAGGCTCTATATGTTAGTTTTTGTAGTAACCTAATTCTTACAGCTGAAAACTCAGATCAAATGTTAAACTCGAGTTTCTAGAGCTTCAAGTTCAGTCCCCTGTCTGACTTCTTGACATGGGACTGAGAAAAATATCGCATGCGTAGCTCTAACTAATGTTTAGTACTCCTCAGTGCAAAGGAACTGACTCACATTCTTTTGAATTTAAGGTTCCATTTAAAACCAGCATAAAAATGTAAACATTTAACAGTTATATATACAATGCTTGATCAAAAAGTATCGGGACTGACACTATAAAAAGAAAACTACAGCACAGACAGGTCATCATTTAATATCCTTCAAAGCCACACACTTTATCCAAAATCATTTCCATTCATGGAAGCATTCCTAAAACTCCTTTCTTGGAATAGTTAGTGAGCAGCTACCTCATTGTATTTACTTGATTTCCTTAAAATCTTGTTCCTGAAGTGTAAAAAGTTGCAAGAGATGAGATCTGAGGAATATAGTGGTTGTCA
The DNA here is from genome assembly GCA_903632075.3 of Acanthosepion pharaonis. NCBI lineage: Eukaryota > Metazoa > Mollusca > Cephalopoda > Sepiida > Sepiidae > Acanthosepion > Acanthosepion pharaonis. The sequence continues at coordinate 110,646 of CAHIKZ030004340.1, read as the reverse complement.
GACCTGCGAAATGTTGTGCTTCACCTAAAACTGCTGTAAAAGCCATAGTCACTGATGGAATATCATTGGTTTGGTGGAGTGATCACACTCTACACACTTTCCTGCTATGAACAATGAATGTGAGTAAGATCATTATAACTTTGTGTGTATACGCAACAGAGGTCAAGGTCAATTTTTGTCACACAGTTTCACTCTGCATACATTAGCTCAGTTACAGCCTGATACTTTATGATCAAGCCTTGTATATATTAAAAAGAGAGACAAAACAATAATTTTCATTAAAAATAATTATTGGTTGGAGATGACTAATAGATTTCTTTACTTACATTATTTCCTTGTTGCTATCATGCCATTTCAGCCCTCCAGCCTTCATCAGATACTTATTGATCTGAGTAACCTTCAGGGAATTTCAAATTGAACACTTTATTTAATCTTCAGGGTTGGATTGTGCCCCTTCTGTTTTCCATATCCAGGGATATCCCGTCTAGTTCTTTACTTTAGTATTTAGTTATTGCTTACCCCTTTTCTACTGAGTTCAAGTACACACTGCCCAGGCCAGAACTGACAATTATTATGTCACCTAATTCATAAACCAATACTTTAACCTATAGGCCATTGTCCCATGGTACAATTCTGAATGGAGAACTTTGAGTCTTAAGCCTAATGTCTTCTGATGAGTGCTGCTACATATCACACTTGACTGTACACAATATAGCTTTACTTTTTACAGCTGCTATTGTTGAGCCTTGTTGTCACTTTTCTTTATTTATTTATTAAATATAACTTTAATGATTCAATGATTTAGCACTTCAACTATTTCAACATTCATGGCTGTGAATTTTAAAAAAGAGATATTAGTTTCAAACAAGATCGAACCATACTCCTTGTGGTTTATTATCCAGTGATTTGCTCACACAGCTACCTTCTTGAGCTTAGAATTGTGTTATATTGGCATTTCTTTGGCTTATATTAAGTTTATCTTTTTCCTCAAGTTTGATTGATTTTTAAACATAAGTCTGTAATTTATAAGACTTCTTTTCAATTTGGAAAATACGAGCAAGAAATTAAATGGAGGAAATAGAAATCTTTTAAATAGAGGAAAAATGGCTAGTGGAATATGGAAAACCTTATTACTTGGAGTAATATTTATGTATCAATATGTAACAATAGTTCACTTAAGAAATTTGAATAAACATTTCAATTAATATATAAACAAAGAAGATTGTGTCTCATCAGGCATTTGGAGAAAATAAGGAATAAAAGCAATTTAGTGAGATTTTAAATCACAATATTTCTTTGTAGTCTAATCAGTAAGGCAGATGCTTTGGAAAGGAAGGATTCCATAGATAGAGATGGTAAGTTCAAATAACATTACTATTTTATACTCTTTAACAGATGCTACATGCACTTGAAGAAGAGTAGTAAACAGGGTAAAAACTGATTGTAACTTTCAGTACCTTAAAAACCAAGCTACTTTCATTTCATTATCACCAGATACAGAGTTTTTTTTTTCTCTGTCATAATAAATGGCTGCTTACTCAATCAGGTTCCTTGCTTCAAATGTTTATTGGGACTCAGGTTCACTCCAGACCTCAAGTGGAACTCACATATATGATCCATTGTCAAAGATACTGGGGAAATAACAAGATCATTGTACCACTCCATTTGACTCCTTCTGCCATACTTTATCTTTAGCAGAGTTACATGAAACCAGAAATGGAATATTGGGGCCATATCTGAGCTGAGGCTGACCAATTGTCACTTTTCAGCCTTAACAGAATCTATAGCAAAGAATTACCTTGTAAAACTAAGCAACATTGTGTTGCATCTATTCTACAACGGAAAATGTGGCAAAAACGAAAGTTACTTACCAAGAAAAAGGGCATGTATTCTGCACAATATGCCAAAGACAGAACGTCCAAATTAGAAACAAGTCAGTTGCAGAATTAATTTTAGATATGCTAATATTGTGTGGCCTCTCCCAGCTGTCGATGAATGAAAAAAGAATGCTTTGTCGATAAAAGCATTTGACATTCCCAAATTGGGGAGAAAAAATTTGGCTACAGCGTTCATCAGCGAGTGTGTTATTTTTCTGACTGGTTACGTGCATTGTGACTTGCAGCATAGTACCTGCAAATCAAGATTTCAACATTTCTTTCTGCCCCTGATATTTGAGTTTGAACTTGCAGTTTGGTTTCTTCATTGTGAAAGTAATCTGAGACATCAATTTCTGAACTTGAATTTTAGTTCAAGCACGATGAAACCGAATACAGTCTTGTGAAAGATATCATTTTCCACCCTGCTGCACCTATTCAACATTGCAAGCCTTTATTGCTATTTCCATGGAAGTAGGTAGATTTGCCTACTGTCTGGTTCATACTACTCCTCGGTCTTTTGAATAGGAGTAGAGGTTTATATTTTGTTTACTGCTTAGAATTGGGTTTCCAGTTCCTTTTGAAGCCTACTTCAACTCTATGTTTCTAACATTTCCACCTAAACTCTGAAATTTTATTAACTATTTATTTATTTATGTTTTTCTCAATAGGAATAGATAGGTTTGCCTATCATCCAGTTCATACTCCTTCCCTGTCTTTTGAACAGGGGGTAGAGGTTTATCTCTTGGTTCCTGTTTAGGATTGCGTTTCTGGTTGCATCTAAAATCTTCTTATTCTCTTTTACAACCAGTAGCCCCTTGCATCTTAATGGCATTATCACCTTGCTTCAGGTGAATTGATTAAAAAAAATTGTTCAGACAATCTCCATTCTTTAATTCTCTTAATTCAGACCATTATAGCTAAAACCCACCATACTGCATGCACTTAAGTAAAACATCAATCCCTCTTTATTACAATTGTAAGGAGGAAGTTCCACTCAAACAGTTTTTTTTTTTTCAAGAATCTGTTGCTTTGTGCAATAGATACCCACACAGATGCTTTACTGAATGATACAATCTTAACCTCTTCAAGTCAAAGTTTAATCGTTACCTATCTTTCTCTCTTCTTACTTCCACATTCATATCACATACCTCATTCAATGACACTCTTCTTTAAGTGGCTTTTTAGTTTTGTATTAGGTGAACATTAGTAAAAAAAATAAAAAATAAAAAAGAAGCCCCATATCTAGCAACATTTTCTTTTAATCGGTATCACTCCATAAAAGGTAGTAAAATCACTAAAATGCAAGGGATTATGGGGTGTGAAGGAATTAGTAACAGAAACATTAGTAATGAGGAGAAAGAGAAAAGAGAAATTAGGAGGACAGCAGATAGCAATTGACATAGCATTTAAGTTTTTGAAGATTAAAGTTGGTTGGAAAGCATGAAGCTAGAAGGGAGTTTCACAAGCAAGAAGTGCGCAATAAGAAACTGTTAGCATAGAACATATAGCTACATCTAGCCAGCTCTATTGCAAATTGATGAGATCTTGATGCCAGTCAAGTACTGCACTTAAATTCATAAAGTCTAGGTACCATAGGAAGAATAATTACCATGAAAGTATTTATAGAAAAGGCACAGAGAAGCAGCCTTACTGAGATTGGAAAATGACTGAAGCCAAGATGCCAGATCAGGACCAATAATATTGCTGATTCTTCTTTGAATCTTATCAAGGAGCTCAAAGTAAATAACAGGAGCACCAGACCATATGTGGCAGCAATATTCTAAGCATGAGTTTAGTAAACTTAAAGACATGTAACATCAATTTTGGAGAGAAAATTGTTTCACATGACATAGTAAGCCTAATGAGTAATTTAAAAAATAATCCTTGTCATGGTTACTATTGTAACAACATTTTGTCTGTTGTACACTCTTGACTTTTACAAGGAAGTTTCATTATTGGTAACCTTCTAAGAATTTGAAACCGAATTTTATTTAGTTCATGCATGCAAACTGTTTGCATTCCATTGTTATACCACTACTTTCATATCAGTTAATTCTTCTTTCTTATTCTTGTGATCTCACTTATCACTCCTACTTATATGACCTTTTATTCTATCCAATACAGGGTTTGAACACACACTTTGCCAAGAAACTAGATCTACTTACCCAATACTGCTATACACTAAGCTATGTTCAGAAGTTTACTAAAAGAGACACATAAGTCCTTGTCTCAGAAAATTCAGGCAGGCAAAAATGAAGTTAAGTTTAGTTGACAAACAGATATTAGCAGATGACTTACGCATGCTATACAAGCCTCTTGTGATAGTATTTTAATATGGAAGTCAATGTTATTACATTGAAATTTCTATAAACCACCTGGTCTTTATAAAAGTTTTAGGATATATTTTATATGAATAATATATGATGTGAGTCTCAGCTCATAAATTAAAAATAAATATAATAACTTGTTTTTAGTTCTATTGCACAGAAACTAAGTGTAAGATATTTTTTTGTTTATAGCTGAATCCAAAGTATATTTTATTAACACAATATCCCATCTGCCTGAATAAATAATTATTGTATTATTTTGTATGTTCTATAACATTTATTAATCTTTTGCCTGTGAATTTTGTTTAATTTCCTATCGTTTTATTAATTGCATGTTTTGATTGCTTCCCAAAGATCTTCCCTTAAATACTGTTTTCCATTCACAAGTACACCTCTTTATGATAGAAGTTTTCTATTGGATTAATATTTGGAGAGACAAGATAGGTAATAATCACAGAATGGCTTTACAGCATGTAAAAGATGACTTATTCTGCATGATTATACTCTTTGACTTAATGAATTTTCGTTAAAGTCAGAACCTCTCGAAATAATTCTCAGTATTTATAACCTCATCAAAACTAATATCTAATATCTTTATTTCCTTTGATACAAGTGTAAAATATGACTCCATATTCTCTCCTTTCTTCTCACTCATGTTGGTTGTAACACTACATTCACCAGCAAAAATATAAAATCAGTTTTCATGTACTTCTTCAGTTAACTTACACTAGTTGAATTTGTGTCTTTAGCAAATATTTATTGTCTTTTCTCTCTGTATTTGCAATACCAGCTGCTTCAAATATTTTTTTGCCAGTCAGTCCACTTTTCATTTTATTCTTCTTAATTCTCTTCTCCTGACATTCTTAAAGCCAGTTTTTCTTGTTTTTATTTTACCAATGGTCTAAATTTCTTTTTTGATTGTTCTATAAACTCTGTTAAAATCTTTTGTAATTCTCAAAGTTTTATTCTCATCACTCACTAATCATAGTAGTTTCTCTTTTGAGATAATATTCTTCCTATAATACATGACAGTCATTATGAACCTGATATATATATATATATATATATATATATATATATATATATATATATATATATATATCAAATGTTAAATATTAATTAAAAATATTAACTAAAATATTATAATTTAATTAATAATAAAAATTTACAAATATTACAGTTTAATTAATAATATAACATAACATAACCACTTCTATATAACCCATAAAAAATTTTATTTAATTTTGAAGAAAAAAGTTAATTTTGAAGAAAAAAGTTAATTTTGAAGAAAACATCTACAAGAAAAATCTACAGCTGGAAAAATGAAAGATGTAAACAAAAGCAAAATTTCTTGAATGTACACATGTAAAAGAATGTTAAATTCATGAATACACATGTGTACAAAATGGAGTAAAAAAGCGGATTGAAAAAGATGCAGAACAAATTGAAAAAACTGGAAAAAAAAAATTGAAAAACTGTTTAAAACTACAACCCCTGAAGACTAAAATTTTTACCAAGAAACATTGATGTCAGGAAAAATTGATATTTAAAAGTTAAGTAATCTTTTCATATAATATTATATATATATATATATATATATATATATATATATATATATATATAGGCAGCAGATCTTCATTCAAACATGTCTTATTTAATAATATAGGCATATTATGCCCATTTATTTTTATAATAATCCTTCCCAGTTCTCTAATCAGTTTCTTGTTGAAATGCAAGGAAGGTGCCAGAGTTGTTTTCATTTGTCAGATAAAAATTCTATTGTACAACATTTAAAAACACATTTCTGTCCACCTTCACAATAGAAGAAAATATTTATTGACAACATTAATACACTACACCACAAAATTAATAAAAAATGACTTCAAATTCTTGAGGCCCTCTATATCAAAATCAACCAACCAACACTTAACAAAATTTATTATGAGTTTAGCAGCAATTCATTGAAGTCCATTTAACAAACATTTCATGGCATTTTGCATTTCTACCAATTTCTGGTCAGTTCTTTATATTGGGAGGCTTGTTTTGCAAAAATTCCATAGCTACAACAGATAAATTTAAAATTTTAAAAGTAATTATAACAGACCACATTTACGCTGTTTTTTTAAAAATCACCATCACAACAGTTACAATAAGTTTGTCTTTGTAATTCACTATAAAGGGAAGATATCAATTATGGTAAACATTATTGTAAAATTTATTTGGCATATGATGAATGACCCTAGAGTTGTATAATAAAATTAAAGTTATTTTAAATATTTCCATAAGATAAATGAAGTTATATATTTATCATATAAAATATTTACAAAAGATTTTACAAACATCAGTTTGGCAATGAAAATTTTATTGTAAAATATTGACATGCATAATCTACCATAATCTATATATGAAAGATAAGATAGCTTGTATGGCAGATAGATAGATAGATAGATAGATAGATAGATAGACTGGAATAAATCTGAACTCTGGGTCCAAAACTTTTTTTATTCTTTTAATCATTTTTAGGTATTAAGGTTATGTTATATGAAGAAACATGAAATATTACAAGGCAGATTTAAGATTTTTTAAAATAATTTAAATATCCTTTTTATTTTTACCTTTTTGTTGATCAGTATGTTTTGAAATTAAATAAAAAATATTATTGATATTTAAAAATATATTGGTATTAGATGCAAAATTCTGTTCTCTTAAAAATTTTTTAGAATAAATGTAGTCTTGTTCCAGTGTTCCAAATATATCTGACTCCACCATTATCATAAAATGCTTAAAAAAATGCATCAGCCAATCCTCTACAATATTTCCCATGGCTGATAGGATTCTATGATGTCAATGGCAGCAGAAGGATGGATTAATTTGATTGGCTGGAGGTCAAATATTTTGACAGAAAGTACCAAAACAAAATGAAAATAGAACAACCATTCCCATTGGTCAAATAAACTCAGACCAATGATCAATCAACTGGAAAGCCAAACTAGGACAACTGCAATGCGCGTTAACACAATGTAAATCCAATATGTTTCCTGGGTTCTTTGATGCAGATTTAATATCTAACAAATCTCAATTTAATAGTAAAACCAAAATCTTCTCTAGATTTTATATGGGAATGGAACTACATGTATTACCTTCATTTATTGCAAATGTAATAAAATTCACAGAGCAGAACATTAAATGTCACTTAATTCTATGTGATCAAAATGTTAAGAAAAATGTGTTACAAAGTTAAGATCTAATAAAATGCCATTACTTTTTTTCAAAGAGAATTATTGCACAGCTACAAAAGATAGAGTAGTTGATGTTTTTGATAATATTTATTTTATAAAGTTTTTAACTTTTGGGTAATTATCATAGCTACAATTAACAAATAATTTTAAGACACCATATATATATATATATATATATATATATATATATATATACCGGGTGTAACAGCAAAATTGTCCAAATGGTGTAACAGTATGGGATAATTGTTCATCCCACAAAATGTTTAATACCTAAAAAACCATGAAACTAATTGAGTTTATTTTTTTCCAGGTTTTTAGATAAGATATTTAGCCATCTTAACACCATTTGTTGTGAGAATCACTGAAAAACCCTTTGAGTTATTCAGCTAGAAATAGAACAGGTTACAACCATTTATGCCAGCCCCACTGTATTCCCAAATGAACAATGGTTATAGGAAAAAGATCATTAAGGCTTTCAGTAATGCTACCAACATTCATACTCTGGCTTCCATTTTCAAAGTCCATTGACTGGTAATTTATGTTCTATAACCATCAAGAGAACAGTGGATAAGTTTAAAGAAGACGGAACAGTGGAAAAGAAAAAGAAAATGATCAGGAGGTCACATCAGCAAGAGGGATCATCATTTCAACGTAGAGCTAAATACATTCTTATTGTTCAGAGTGGAGAATTGCAGTAAGATAACTTTAATCATTTCTAAGATACAACGGTTCAAAGCTTAGTCTAATAATTGGACAATTTTACTCTTAGATGATTTGGAGAATTTTGCTGTTACATCTGGTATACATATTGGATGAATCTGGGTAAGTACATTTGGTTGAAAATGAATGAAAGTTCTTTGTTTAACATTTTTAATCTATTTTGTCATTGGTCAGGACCATTTTTCTGGTTCCTAGGCAGAATTTGAACATGAATTATCCAATATCTTCTGAACATTATGTTTCTTTTATGGTTTCCATGTGTCTGTAGAAAATGCAAAGTTTTTTCATGTATTGCATCTTCACACATGAGCTTCTGGTGTCAAGTCATTTCTTTGAGGTGTGAAATATGTAATGTATTTTCTTTACTCAATGGAATTAAATTTTATTGATACTAGTTTGTTTGTTCTTTGGGATTAAGGCTTTTCATATTTGTAGTCATTTTTTTCTGTTTATTAACACACAAAATCTTATTTGAGAGTGACTTATGAAAGCAAAAAGTGCTGAGAATTTAACTGGTAATTTATGTTCAAGCTCTGCTTGAAACCCCCAAAAATTCCAAATGGAAAAAAAAAGATTTTCAAATTCTTAAAAAAAGAACTTCAACTGGATATATATATATATATATATATATATATATATATATATATATATATATAATCATTTCACCCCAAGCATGGCAAGAGTGCCACTAGTACACAGCAGGTGACAAAGAGTGAAAGTGAGAGAAAAGACTGAGGATTGAGGGAAGAACAAAACATAGACAGGATTCAAGAATTCAGAAAATAGCCATTGATATTGCATTTAAATTTTTGGAGTTTGTAGTTATCAGAGAAGCATGTAAATGGAAGGGAGTTTCACAGGTGAGAAGTATGAAAAAATAAACTGTTAGAGTAAAAGTGGTGGTTGTATTTAACTATTTCAACAGTAAATGGGTGGGACCTAGTAGTTGAGGCATCAGGGAATAAAGCTCATCAGAGCAGTTGCCATGAAAATATATGTAGAAAAGACAGAGAGAAGTCATGCCACATTGGTGAGAAAGTGATTGATGTCAATATAACAAATCAGGATCAATTACATTACAAATCATTCTTTGGATTTTTTCAAGAACAAAAAGATGAAAAGCAGGGGCAACAGTCCAGATATGGCAGCAGTATTCAATTCATGGATGAATGATAGATTTGTAAATGTGTAAAATGGACTTTGACAAGAAAATTTTTCTGGCATGATATAGTGACCCAAAATTCCTTGCAGTAGATGCAGCTATTGATTCAATGTAGTCACTCCACTTCAAGTCAGTTGAAAACATGAGGTCAAGAAGCTGCAGTGAGTTGCTGTCCAGGAGTCTGGCATCATCCATCCTGATGGCAGGAAGAAAAGTTTCTCTATGGTGGTTAAATGAAAGCAGTTTTATTTTGGAGGTGTTAAAATTTACAAGCTATTTCATTTCCCAGTTAACTACTGATTAGAGGTCCTTTTCAAGAGCAGTCAGCTCTGATGGATTTGCGAGAGGAGTAAATAGTGTCACCTGCATAAATAACTACTTGGGAACTGATGACATCAGGAAGATCATCGGCATAGATCAGAAAGAGCATATATATATATATATATATATATATATTATAAATTAATTGATTTAAAATATATTTTCGCTATTCCAACCATGTTTCAAAAAATATAAAACCCCTAATTTTATTTTTTTGCAAATAAATTAAAAGCATTAGTTCTATTTCATCTTCAAGCGAATTTTGGAGTAAAAAATTTACCGGGTTTTAAATACACAGCTTCATTTCCATGGTTACAGAATTTCTACTCAAATTGAACACCTAGATTTTCCTTATGACAGTATCATTGTATGGCTGGGTAAGGGGTGAGGATGTATTTTACACTGAAACCTGACGTCAGTTGAATGGATGTCGTCTGAATTTAAAAAAAATAATACAAACAAAAAGAATCCCAAAAAGCAAATATAGTAAAATAAAATTAATATGAAATGCCATAAGATGTAAGCTTTTGAATGACCCATGTCCTTTGTACTTACATGAGAAACATTATATCACTAGGTTTATATATATATAAAAAAAAAAAAAAAAAAATGTAACCTCATATACATACTTAAACTTGAATTAATACATAAAGTTTACTAATTCTGAGAAATGACTTAGATAGTTTTGTAGTCTGGGCCATTAATATTACTTAAATAATATCTAAATTAAAAGTTTAAAAATTGTAATTTACATATACTTTGATAGGAAAAAAAATTTTTTTACTTACTATGAGTAATTATCCTTCTGTTATAAAAATAATATAGTCTAAATTAAAACTAACAATGAAAATTTTTAAAATTTTAAAGTTATAATTTTAAAATTTTAAAATTGAAATTAAAATTGTAGTAAAATAAAATGAATTCTAACATGTTAATACATACATATGAAACTTTATTAATTAGGTTACATATATTTGAAATAAATAAATTAATTAATTAATAAATAAATAAAGTTTACTAAATCTGAGAAATGACTTAGCTAGTTTTGTAGTAAGTGCCATTAATATTACTTAAATAATATTTAAATTTAAAGAGAAGAAAAGGAAAAAAAAAAAAAAAAAAAAAATAAATGAATAAATAAATAAATAAATAAACATATACTTTGATATGGAAAAATAATCTTACTTAATATAAATTTTCCTTCTGTTATAAAATAATATAGTCTATTAAAACTAAACAATGAAAATATTTTAAAATTTTAAAGTTGTAATTTTGAATTTGGTAGTTAAATTGAATGAATTCTAACCTAAATTTCTTTTAAATAATACTACACGCATTAAAAAGAATCCAAAAATAACACCTATAGTAAAATAAAATTAATGCCCATAACATGTAAGAATGACCATGTCCTCAATTACAAAATATTATAATAATAGGTTTATATATAAAAGAAAAGTTTACTGAATCAGTGAAATTAAGTAACCATTTCTGCTGTCATAGTCATACAAAAAAAAAAAAAAAAAAAAAAAAAAAAATGTAACCTCATATACATACTTAAACTTAATGTTAAAAATAATCCTACATAATATAATGGATTCTAATACATTTAACTGTTCTTAAAAAGAATATAGTAAAATAAAAAATTAAAAAAGGAAAATATTTCAAATCGTAGTTAAATAAAAGTATTTATTTTAATTTTAAAAAGATGACGTTGAAAATTTTTGCCGTTAACAATTTTTTTTTTTTTTTTTTTTTAAATTCAGATCCATTCAACCGACGTCAGGTTTCTGTAAAATACATCCTCACCCCTTTACCAAAATGTAGCTAATAACATACAATGATACTGTCATAAGGAAAATCCACCCCGTGTTCAATTTTAGAATATTCTGTAACCATGGAAACGTGATTTTAGCTGTGTATTTAAAACCCGGTAAATTTTTAAAGTTACTCCAAAATTCGCTTGAAGATGAAATAGAACTAATGCTTTTAATTTATTGCAAAAAATAAAATTAGGGGTTTTAGCTTCTATTTTTTGAAACATGGTTGGAACTTGTAGCAAAATAACCATATTTTAAATCAATTAATTTATAATATTAATGCCTGTAAATTTACATTGAGATACTATTTTGTAAAATAAAATATCTATAAGAACACCGGATTTTATATCTTACTGTTCTTTTTTTTTTTTATTTATACATATATATATATATATATATATATATATATATATATATATATCCATATAAATTTTCTGATTCATTCTATATTAAAACCTGTTGGCTGGATGTGAATGCTATGAAAGCCAATTTAAAAATGAAAACATCACTCTCTGCACAGAGACTCTAAGCAGTGCATCTGGCACACAAAACAAATGCAACAAAATTATAATTAAAATTTAAACATTGAAGTTAATCCCAAAGTAGCTGCTAAAGCAAAAGCATGACAAAAAACACTGAGGCAAGTATGAAGCATAGTTGCTTAAATGACCTGCTCAGTAACAATCAAGTTCACCAGTGGCCTCTTGGTCAACCGACACAACACAAGTTTCAATGCCACCAGACCCATGCCCAATCAACTCTCCTATCTTCCAAGTCACTTCTCTTGCCCACAAAAAGAGATATTCTGCTTTGATCCTTTATACTGGCAAGGCAGATCATTTTATTTTAACATATCTTGTCTCTATTTACAATGATCAGACTGATATCCTCATTTTTGCTGCCATATTCACCATGTTTTGGCTGTTGTAATTTCAAACTGAAACCTTCCTTTCATCCACTGAGGTAGATTGTTCAGGTTCCATGTGCCATGTCTCTTTTGGATATCTCAGTATCAATTATTTCCCTTTAACTCAACTCTTCAAGTTTTTGTTCACCTTTGCTGTAGCCAGGTATTAAACTCATAACTCTTTGGGTAAAATCACTGGATTATCAAAAATTTTATCCACTGGACCATGTGTCCTTATCTCAAAAATAGAGACTGATATCTTGTCCCCTTTTCTTACATCTCACTGGCAATACATTGTGTTTATTTTTGTTAGTCTTGCAACAATAAAAAGTATCTATATATATATATATATATATATATATATATATATATATTACGAAATGGACAAAGTCTGACAATTATTTAAAGACATTTTTATGTTTATACATTCTTTTTATAGATACAGATATTTAAGTAAATGCTCTGTTTATAATAAACTGTATTAAACAACATTTACTGGCTTGAATGTCCGAGAAATTTTCACAGAAAATATCCAGTTGGAGGACGAATATTTTCTGTGAAAATTTCTCGGACATTCAGGTCGGTAAATGTTGTTTAATACTGTTTATTATAAACAGAGTATTTACTTAAATATTTGTATCTATAAAAAAGAATGTATAAACATACATACATATATATATATATATATATATATATATATATATATATATATATATATATATATATATACCTCTGTTAATGAACATTATAAACAGAAATGTAATTATAATTGTTTTTAAATCATTCTTCATGACAGTTGTGAGAATGTAACAACCATTTTTTAAAAATCATAACTGTTGTTCCCCTCCCCGATATTTTTCCTTGTCTTTCTAAGAATTTTGAATTATTGTGAGTTTCAAGTTTGTATTGTTCCTGTACACTTGAAATGAAAAATTAAATCAATTTAAATCTTTGGCCTATAAAGAGACTAAAAGTTCCCAAACATGTTCCAATATGCAACAAAAATATATGATTTAAATACACACACACATATATATATATATATATATATATATATATATATATATATATATATATATATATGGGTACATGACTGCATGGTTAAAACATTCGCTTTCTGACCATGAGAATCTCACCATGGTTGATTTGTCAGTCTGGAGGGGGTCAATCCCAGCATGTGGCACCTTTAGGAAGTGCCTGAAAACCATACCATGGGTTGACCCAAGCCTTGTGAGTGAAATTGGGTAGACAGAACACTTGGGGGCCATCAGTAGCTGTGCCAACACAAAGCCACAAGTCATCGTGGCCAAGAATGTGAGTGTGCTGGCCTTTGTTCAAATTGTTGTTCATGCTAGATAACACATTCTCCCCCAGACACTGTAACTAAGGTCTGCTCAGCATGGTTGCAGTATACACCACAGGTTGGCTCTGTGGGTGCTGAGCAGACACAAATGTGCCTGAGTGAGCATCTGCAATAGGGATTGGCTAGCCGCCCTAGTAGATGGGTATCCTCGAATACAAGTGGCCAGCTATTATTATTATATATATATATATATATATATATATAGATATAGATATATGTGTGTTTGTGTGTGCGTGTGTGGTGTCAGTTTACATGAGAAAGCAATCATTAATTAATATAAACTGAACTGACTGTAAACAAGCCATTTATTGTGATAACAACGAAAGAATTTGTTTATTTACAGAGAAAAACCATAATAAAAGTTGACATAAAGTTTATAATGATGTAATAGATTTGAAAAAGGTATTTATATATAAAAGTAGCATATTTGCCATTGGGAGAGAATATTTTTATATAAGTGCATGCCTGATATGGATATCAATGTGAATGAGTTAATGTGTAAGTTCCTAGTGTTGAAAATTGATATGTCCTGAAAAGGGATATATTTGATCAAAGTAGCCTGAAATTCAGTTGTACACTATAATTACAGATTTTAGCTAATCTGTAAATGGTCACTCAAGTGAAATAAAAAGGTGCAAATTTCAGAACCTATGCTGATGATTCAATGTTGAGTAAACATTCTTCTATCTGAACCCAGGTGTGAATTCAAATTTACAATAAACAATAAGTTTATTTGCTATTATTTTTTATATAATGGAATATGCATACACCTGTGTTCCCCCTCACTGGAATATGATTGGCTGGTGTCCATCATAAATACAGACGGATGTGTAGGTACGACAGAGTTTAAGTCTATGACGACGCCCATTGGACTACACCATTAGCTATCCTATTGGTCTACACCTATTACCTGTGACTACAATGAGCACCGGTCAGTTACTGCTACTGTGTACTACTTGGTTACAGTAACCAAAACCACTTAGCTACTTTGATCAAATATATCCCTTTTCGGGACATATCAATTTTCAACACTAGGAATTTACACATTGCTATCCATATCAGGCATGCACTTATATAAAAATGTTCTCTCCCAATGGCAAATATGCTATTTAAAGTTGGGTTTAAAAGACCAAATCCTATGTTTGATTTTACCCCATTTCATTCAGAGCCATTGCTCCAAAGACCCAAAGCATATTCAGCCGACATTTTCATCAGAAATGGAATCAAAAAACACATATTCTGATCTATCCAATTCAAAGTTACACCTGGCCTCTCAACAAATATCCCTGCCTAGGAAAATTAATAAGGTCTAGAATAACACTTAAAAACTACAATATTTGCCAATAACAAATTATTTCGTTATATAACCCACTGCTTCTCAATAGATAACAAAGATTGAATATCTTTGAATAAAATTCAGATAACTCATTTGCACTTATATATTGTATATATGTTTATACATTATATGTATATATATATATATATATATATATATATATATATATATATATATATATATGGTGAGAGATAGAGAGAAAGAGAGTTATTTACAAAAGTATTTAAGAGTACTCAATGTTGCATACAATACAAAATATTGCAGAAATGATCAACTAAAAGATGCTTTTATAAATAACCAAGATGAATATAGTTCTCTGCTGATAACTTTAAATGAAAACTTGTTGATCTTAAATGAAAATTTGTTGATGTTTTCAGAAAGTCTCTCAGTGCAACATAAAGTAGTTATATTTACCAAATCATATCCACTTCAATTGTAAGACATTCAATCAATACCCTTTCCTTGGAATAAGGGGCTTAATTTCCAATGAAAAGAACATTTGGAATCAGTGGATTTGACTGACTGAAAAATAACTCTGATAATGACAATTTCTTCAAATACTAAACCTCATCTCTGATATCGGAATTCTACTCTCATAAAAGAGAATAATGCTTAATTTGAAGAAATTTGATCTTTTTGATTTTTATCTTCAAATGCTCTTAATAAGAGCAAAATATGGTTAATCAGCCAACTTACAAAGGAATTCGCAAAAATCTCTTCAGTTAAATGGTATTTGCTTATGAGCATCAATATGCATAGCACTCAAACATATATATATATATATATATGTGTATGTGTGTGTGTGTGTGTTTTTGAGAGAGTATAGTTGTAAATAATCAATTTTTTTATAAACAGACAAGTAAATATATTTAATTTTCATCAACTCACCATCCCAGACTTGCAGATTCACATAACAAATAAATGAACTGTAATGAAAATTTTCAATAGTATTGAGCCAGATTGTGTTATATTTTAACAGTCAAATGGAAAACAGTCTTAGACAAAATGAACTACTATAATTTTAGTATTCAAGTCAATGTTTTTAAAATGAGGTTAGTTTAAAGGATATAGTTATGTGAGAAATATATTAAATCTGTTTCATCTCATAATACTTATTCTTATTAAAAGTGGGTGTTAAGTTTTCTTATGCAAACAAAAGTGCTGCTTAACTTTTTCACTAATACAATAGCCTATATATTTGGATAAATTATTATTATTTTACACATTGATATAGATTCCTTGACATTCTATAACTTTCATCAGTTTTTCAGCCATTGATTTTGTTAAATTTTGTACTATTTCAAATATAACATTAATTTTAACATCTTTTTATGTTTCCTGGAAATCTTTTACTTGAATATTGTTTTTCATTCTCATATAGATCCCTTTTAATAATGGTCCATTTCTCTTAGAGTCACTGAAAAAAGAATAGAGTCAATTATCAAACTTATACATTGAGAAAATTGGTCCATTTCTCTGGAGAGAAAAATATTCACATACTTCTTCACCCAAGTTATGTTTTTCTTTCAGATTGTGGCAGTTGGTTTGTTTTAATCTATTTAGTCAACATATTCTTAATATTCTGTATCTTTTCACTGTTCATTTGCAATATCATCTTCAAATATTTACTTATTGGTCTTTCTACTTCTCTCAGTTATTATCCATGAAATTTTAAAAAATTATTTTTCTTTTGTGACATTCAGTCAATTTTCTTTTTGTTCTTATCTTGCCTTATTCTTCTTTTCATTTGATTCTTCATTGATGATCTCTTTTCAAATCTTTTTCTCTTTCCTATCACTCAATAACTTTACAATATCTTTTCTATTTAACTACAATATGATCAGCAACCCTCAACTTGCATAATAAAATCTCAAACACCTAAATAAAGTATTATAAATATTTATCATAAACTAAAATAATTATAAACTGAAATTCACATGGTCTATTTATCATAAAGAGGAGGCATGGTGGAGTACTGGATAACGGCTCGGTTTGTGGAATCAGAGAGCTGAGTTCAAATTTCAGTCAAATCCATTACATTCACTTACATGCTAATACCCTTAGGAAAGGTATGAATCCTCTTCTTTTCCCCCAGCTATGGGTAAATAGCAGGACAGACCGAGTTCTATAGCCTTGGGTATCAACAGTTCTAGAAGAAGGACAACTCTGAATTCAAACCTGATCTTCCAGTTTGGGGAATGTGCAGTAGGCTAACAACCTACTCACTTAAAAATTGGCTTGTTATAGAAACCACAATGATATGTTCCTTAAGGAATTTAAAGGCATAATATATATATATATATATATATATATATATATATATATATATATATATATATATATATATATATATATATAAAAAAAAAACATAAGTATATCCAGAAAATTTTGCTGTCATATATATGAAATGAAAACAATTGTAAAATGATTTTCCACAATCAATACTTTGTTACCAAATTAGAATCATATTTATTCACATAGTAATGTCTATTGTATATTATAAAGTTTTAAACTTTTATACAAGTTTCTTTAAAGATGACTGACAAGGTACTGTGATTAAGTTTTTAATTAATTTTTCTTGTGTTCATACAAGTGTTTTCTTTTCTGGACACAAAGTGTATAAAAACACACAAAATATTCTGCCTCTACAAGTGCTTTCGGCTATTCTCTTGTAGCCATTATCAAAGATGATTTTAATTTTTTTTATTTTAACTGAATGTGTAGATATTTTTATGTATGTGTCTATAGTCATAGGAAAGATTTTCTTACAAACACGGTCAGCACATTGTGGCTGTGTTTGTAGTTAATGTTATTGAATGTTGGCTTTTTCTTTTTTATTATTAGTGCTTCCTTTATTTTTTATCTCTACTTGTGGATGAGGCTATTATACTTGTATTTTCTAATTGTATGTTGCAGATATTGGTTGGTTTCCATATGTGTTTAAATAAGTCCTAATTGAGCTATGCCCAAGTAGGTGTAATGTGAGTCGACTAGATAGGCATATGTTGGTATGACCAGAAAATTGTTTTTGAGTTTGGTTTGATCAGAAACTTAGTTCCTTAAGGAGCATTTGAACCTGTACAATTGAACTCGTATATGTGTCTGTGTGTGTTTGTAGGATGTATAATAGTATCTAAAACAAAAGAGTACATATATATATATATATATATATATATATATATATATATATATAATTATTTATTTAAAAATATGATTCCAACTTGCGACATAAGAGGTCTCATGTTTCAAAACAAGAGCCGAAAACTTCAATATAATTATTTGAATTAAATTGAGTTAAAGTAAGCTCTGTTCCATCTTCAAGCGAAATTTTTTTTGGAATAATGTATTTCTGAAATTTACACGTTTTAATAATTGAAATCAAAATTTCCATGGTAACAGCTAGTGCCAATTGTTTAAATTGGGTAGGCGTGTGTTGGGTGTTAATAATAAGTATCAGTATAGAGTTACTTTCATAGATGTCAAGTCAGGGAAAGGTGGGGGTGTCTAAATTTGAAACGGAAGATATATTAACCCTAGTCTGGCATCCGTGTCTATGGAGATTTATTTATTTTTTTATTTTGTTTTTATGAAAGGGATTTGTGCATAAAAAAAAATTGCCGTAACGTTTGTTTTTTGACGACTTCATAAAGGGTTATCTTTTTTGTAGTGTATTTAAACTATTTATTTGGGCTATGGATAATGAAAGTTATTATATTGTATGCTTGTTCTTAGCTAATTATTCAGACCATGAATCTGATGATTGGGCTATGGATTAATCAAGTTATTATATTGTATGCTTGTTTTTAGCTAATTATTCAAACCATAAATCTGATGATGTTGACAAAAAACCGTTAACTCATGTCTATTGTTTAATAGATTATTATTATTTAGAAGCTTAATAATATGCAATTTCTCATGGAGGCACAAAGGGCCTGGGTCATCCCAAGTTTTACATGTTCTAACCCTGTTTATAATTTTCCATTTTACTTTAGGTGTCCTATTTGTTTCCTTCAGTTGCCAAAAATATTTAGATAGGGAAGTCTGATTTCTTTTATTTATATTATTGAAAGAGCACTTATGCTGCCTCCATCTATCTTTAAAATCATTCTTCGTGGACCCAATATATATCATATTAGTGCTAGGACTCTCAGTGGATGATATAGTACATTGGTATACCACAGATTTAATGCAGCATTTATTTTCTAATGGGCAGTCTTCTAGGTTTCTACAATTACACAATTTTCCCCTTTTATTGTCTGATTTAAGTGCAGGGTTTTTATTAATACTATTCAGGCATGGGGGTTTGTTCAAGATCTTATTATTGTGTTTTTTTATTATACGATCAAGATTTTTAAAGCAGCTGTAACTCAGTTTTAGGGTGTTCTTATTGAATATATTACTAAGCTTACTATTGGTGGGGAAATGTTTATCAATTAGAGCTAAGAATTTCTGTTCTAGTTTAATACTAACCATTTGGTTGAACGGAGGGGTGTACCAAATGATTTTTCTTTTCCTGTTTTTTTTCTTATGGCCAATTCAATTGTCTCTATAGTTAATGTTAGCATTTTTATAACCACTATTTTTTAGGGCAGTGTTATAGAAGCCATTGTGTTGTTGGAATATTTCCTTGTTAGCGGAGTTAATGCTAATTCTATTTTCTATTGACGAGGGTATACGTTTAATTATGGATGGAGGGTGGTTTGACTTCGGGTGTATATATAAAGGGTTAGCATTTGGTTTTCTATAAGGTTGGTATGTGTTGCCTGGTAAGTCTAGAGTTACGTCGAGGAAGTTTACCCTTTTCAAATTAGAGATCTTTAAGTTTAGTTTTTTTTTTTTTTTTTTTCTGAATATAATTTTTCTGTTTTTGTTTATCTTAAAACTAGTAGATCTCCTCACCACCATGAGCCCGTCATCTCTATACAGTCCGATGTCCTTAATATCAATTTCGCGGTGTGCCGTTAAGTTGTACAGTATTAGAAGACCAACAAACTCCGCAGAGTCTAATGATCCCATAGTGATGTCAAACAGGTCGTTATTGTTTTTTATCCATTGGTCCCCATTATGAATGAGGACCAATTTCTTTGTGCTGAGGATTATATCTGTTTCTTCCTTTGTCAGGTTAGAATACACAGCAGCAAAGTCCAGGGCAGTCGTAAATAGATCCTTCGAAATTGATGGGTAGTAATCCACGATATTGAACTGTATTAGGGTGCAATTCAGTTTATCATCAATATAGTTAAACCAATTGACGACATCTTTAGTATTGACCCATAATTTTAATTCCAGTTGTTTTTTTATTTGGCAGGTAATTTTTTCCAGGATCCTTTTGCTGATCTTTCCTGTGTCGGGTCGGGTAGGGTTAATTATTCTAGTTGCAGTTCTATGATTTTAAAGATAGATGGAGTCAGCATAAGTGCTCTTTTAATAATATAAATAAAAGAAATCAGACTTCCCTATCTAAATATTTTTGGCATCTGAAGGAAACAAATAGGACACCTAAAGTAAAATGGAAAATTTTAAACAGGGATAGAACATGTAAAACTTGGGATGACCCATGCCCTTTGTGCCTCCATGAGAAATTGCACATTATTAAGCTTCTAAATAATAATAATCTATTAAACAATAGACATGAGTTAACGTTTTTTTTCGACATCATCAGATTTATGGTTTGAATAATTAGCTAAAAACAAGCATACAATATAATAACTTTCATAAACCATAGCCCAAATAAATAGTTTAAATACACTACAAAAAAGATAATCCCTTATGAAGTCGTCAAAAAACAAACGTTACGGAAGTTTTTTTATATGCATAAATCCCTTTCATAAAAATAAAATAAAAAATAAATAAATCTCCATAGACACGGATGCCAGACTAGGGTTACTATATCTTCCGTTTCAAATTTAGACACCCCCACCTTTCCCTGACTTGACATCTATGAAAGTAACTCTATATTGATACTTATTATTAACACCTAACACACGCCTACCCAATTTAAACAATTCGCCCTAGCTGTTACCATGGAAATTTTGATTTCAATTATTATAACGCGTAAATTTCAGAAATACGTTACTCCAAAAAAAATTTCGCTTGAAGATGGAACAGAGCTTACTTCAACTCAATTTAATTCAAATAATTATATTGAAGTTTTCGGCTCTTGTTTTGAAACATGAGACCTCTTATGTCGCGAGTTGGAATCATATTTTTAAATAAATAATTATATTTATGCTCTACTTTTGTATCGAGCACTATTCTTTAAAAATAATAACTAAAATACTAAGGAACTTTGGATTATTTACCTAACCAGTTCCTTCCTATTTTCTATATATTTTCACACACACACACATATATATATATATATATATATATATATATATATATATATATATATATATGTAGTATCGCCTGTTCTAATTGCTTGATTTTACTATTAGAGATTAAATTTCACCCATTAAGACAGGTCAAATTAAAAAATAATCTTCTTCACCAAATTTGTTGTATTACCTGTTCTAATGGCTTGTTTTACTGTGACAAAGATACATATAGAAACAATAATAGATTTATTTGGTCACCATGTTACATCCTCTTTCTTTCCCTGGACAGACAGCTGCACCCTTTTTCCAAGAGAATTATTTCCCTTTTTCCTTAATATCTCTCCTTTTTAATGTGATGGTAACTTTTGTCTTGTAGCTGCTTGGTGGAATAACAGACTTTCTCGTTTTCATCCCTCAAGATCGAGGTCTATGTTACGCACTTCTGCTGTTTTGTGCGGACGTTGCAACATTTTCCAGAGGCAGATCAAAATTGTCCAACAAAATGTTGAGTGGAAGATCTTTGGTTTGTGATACTGCAAGTTTAGAAAAGCATAGCTGGTTTGCATGCCGTACCCAAATTGAAGATTGCACGGTGATATTGTGAGATTTCCAGTCTTCTCTGTGCCATTTTGGTAGTCTTTTGTTAAGACCTGTTTTGAAAATATGATTTACTTAACTATGATGGTGGTTGAATTGTTCTTGTACAAATTTCGTACACTTGAACGTATGTCGTCTAAATCTGAAAATTTTGCTGGAGTGAAAGCAGAGCCATTGTCAGGGATTAAAGTCTCTGGGATTCCGAATCTGTTAAAGATGTGCTGTAATTTCAGAATGGTTTCCTCAAAAGTGATGCGACTTGTAGGAAAAATTACAGGCCATTTACTGTAGGCATCCACTAGTAACAGAGAACATTTCCCATCGATAAGTCCTGCAAAATAAATATGAAGACGTAACCAAGAGGAATCCAGGACAAGTCAAGAAAAGGGTTCCGATTTACTCGGGGATTTTGCTGCTGAATAACATTTTGTACAGTTATGAGCTTGCCCATGTTTGGCCAATAGACATAGCTATGTGTAGATAACCAAAATGTAATAATTTTAGGACCCTATTTTGTAAAGTCTATGGAACAATCAGGCGTTCCCCCAAAAGAGAATACAGCCATCCACTACAATGATTATTTCTGATGGTAAAAATGTTAAAGATCTTTGTCCGGACATGTCTGAAGTCACTTTGTACAGTGGTAGTGAATCACCTTCTGCAACAGTGGGTCAGAAGCTGTAGCCTCCTGGATCATCTGCGAAGTGACAGACAGTGCTCTTATAGTAGCTGTAAACATTGAAACAATTTCTAGTTTCACCAATACTGCAGCAACAACAAAGCTTCAGATAAATTCTGGTGTGCATACATAAGCCTGGATAAGACTTATGCCTGGCCAGGAGTCAAAAATCTTGCTGCATGAGACATGGTCTTCTGACTACCATCAGGAAAAACGCGGGAAATCGAGGTTCCAGCTTCATGGCCTGAAGCATCCAAAACCACAGTAATGTCAAGAAATGGGTTGGCTTCGACTCTGGTGCAACACCCGAGATTCTCCAAGAAAACATCACTGAACTTTGTTTTGAGAGAATGTGCAAAGTAGTTTTCAATCTCAGAAACTGAGAAAAGATCAAATATGTTAAACATAGTGCTGAGTGGTATAGAGAAAAGATCCATTGTGTCTATCCAGTCAGGACCAATCAAATTGAGACTACAGTCCGTGATATAACATGTACCAGAGAAACTCTTCTAAACAAAACAAAAAATAAAGAAACACTGCAATTCAACTCACTGGATAACAGAATTTCCTCATCAGAAGCACTTTGAGCAATGTGGTCCGTTTTCAATAAGTCTGGTTTCTTTCATTGTTCCCACGTGAACCAGAAATTAAGGTAAAGTCTGAAGCTTATCAAATTGAAAACAAACTTGGATTGTGTTGTTGGCAGAAACAGTAATATACTTTCGCCAACTCAATTTTAAAAGTCACTGACACTAAATGTGAGTTCGTTCCGTTATGATAAGCCTTGTTTACAGATTTCCTTTGGACTGGCTTTGAAGTAGAACTGGAAGGTTTAGCTACCAAGAGGCGACAAAAGTTTTCATGTGTCTGAGTTTGGAACATAACTGACATTTATGTTTTTTGTTTGGACAGGAATGAGAATAATGCCAATCACTGCAAAACCAACATGCAAAAGAAGGAGTTTTCTTTGACACGCATGATGAATTCACCTTTGCTTCAATTCTGCTGGTTGAGGACAAATTTTCCTGTCATTGTTGAACCATATTGTGTCTTTTTAAGACTTAAAAGTCTTTCGCTTTCTGCCATGAGAACTTTCACAGTTATGTTTTCTTCCTGTTCCAGTTTGGTTAATAGCCATGTGTACACATCAGATTCATTTGGATATTTAAGGCAAGCAATGAAGATGAAACATTTAAATTGGTCTTCGGTTAGTGTCTGAAGCTGGAATTTTTCATATTCATGATTGACATTGCCTGCATATGCTGCATAGTCATCCGACTCGTTTTTTATTACTTTTAAACTGTGTATCTGATGTGAAAAAAAGACTGTTGAATACTGAAAATTTCGGTTAAATGGTCAACAGTTTCTGTGAACATTAAATCTGAAGGCAATTTTGGCAGAATAAAATTTGTGAAATGCTCATTTTCTTTAGTTCCTAATTTACGGAGCAAAAACCCTAATTTCCACTTGTATTCTTTGTGTGAAAAGTTACATTCAAAAGTATTCTTCCAACCATGAAGAAAAACGTTATTAGACATCATACTCGAACAGTGAAATAGAGTTTGCCAGATAATCAACAGAACTGTTTTCGGTCAAATTTGCTGAATTCTGGGCAGCCAGTTGAATTTGAAATTATGTGTGTCAGAGCTGTTATTAAATTCAATTAAGATTTCTCAAACTGTTCCTGATGCTGACATAAAATCTTTTTTAATTCGTCTGACGAAATAACCATTTTTTAAGGAAAAATTTGAGATTACATTTCACTCGTGAAGACAGGTCAAATAAAAAAAATAACCCTCGTTGTCACCAAATCTGTTTTATTGCTTGTTCTTTACTGTTTAACTTGGAGCAAGAAAACAAGGATTGTTAGAGACAAAACAAAGACACGTTTAGAAACAATAGACTTATTTGATGGCTATGTTATATCTTCTTCCTTTCCCCGTGCAGACAACTGCACCTTTTTTTGAGAGACTTATTTCACTTTTGTCCCTAAGAATATATATATATTAATAATATAATAATATATTCCCTCACCACTAGCATGACTTGGAGTTTCATGCACAAAGTGATCTTCAGGTACGGAGTATGGACTGACTAGTGTTATGCAATTTGAATCTAATATATATGGCACAGTTATATATTATACTGGTATTATAGTTTTTTTAATTTAAAAAAAATTATATTTGGCAATTAAAATAAATGAGGTTTACGGAGAGCAGTTCTGTTTCTCTTTTCTAAAGTCATTTGATGATGGTAGGAATGAAATTCACAGGGATTTTCGGTGGAACCAAAATAAAATTTCACATTGTTACCGGAATATATGCTCACCTGGTATACAATATTATCGGCTATTCATTGACCATTTAAGAGACAGATGATATTTTTTTTTTGCGGTTGTTTATTTTTAGAAAAATTTACATTGTCTTTATTTGAAATATATTTGTAACTTGTTTCATATTGTAATGATGGTAAATAAATTTGTCTATGTCATTAATGCAGCTATAGCTGATCTTTATTTTATGATCGCTAAGTTCTAAAGCCTTTATATATTTAGTTTTAATCTTATCAAATATTTTCTTATTGCTGGAGTTGGTGGATAATCTAACTTGAGCTGATTTATGTAAATTATCTAGAATTTTGTGAAGGTGGTTTGAATATTTACTAACATATCATTCTGGTAATGATGTTAAATTTTAACAAATTTATCAGTTCTTTTCTCAACCTGTCTAGATTTCGTGGGCTAGATTTACAAAGGAGAATTACACCATTATTTCTATAGAGTCCAGTGTCCTTGATGTCAAAAATAAATCTAAGTCGCCACAATAATAGAATTACAACAATTTTTTAAAATTCAAATTACATAACTATCAGTCCACATGAAGACTGCATTGTACAAAGTCATGCAAGCGGTGAGGGATAATATGTATATTTCATAATATATGCTTAATAGCTCTGTTGTATTACATTAAGCACTATTTTATTAACACCAGTACTATATGTGTGATATATTATAATTATATATAATTATTTATTTAAAAATATGATTCCAAATCGCTACATAAGAGGTCTCATGTTTCAAAACAAGAGCCGAAAACTTCAATATAATCCTTTAAATTAAATTGAGTTGAAAGTAAAATGGGCTCCGTTCCATCTTCAAGCGAAATTTTTGTTGGAATAACGTATATCTGAAATTTACTTGTTTTAAAATTGAAATCAAAATCCCCATGGTAACAGCTAGGGTGAATTGTCTAAATTGGGTAGGCGAGTGTAGGGTGTTTATAATAAGTAGCGGTATAGAGATACTTTCAAGGTGTCAAGTCGGGGGAAAGGTGGGGTGTCAAAAATGAAACGGAAGATGTATTGGCCATCGACTAGTTTGCTTGTCTATGGAGATTTATTTATTTATTTTATTTTATTTTATTATGAAAGGAATTGTGCATATAAAAAAAAAAACTTTCGTAACGTTTGTTTTTTGACGACTTCATAAAGGGTTATCTTATATGTAAGGTATTTAAACTACTAATTTAGGCTATGGATTATGAAGTGTGTTATGTTGTATGCATGTTTGTAGTTAATTATTCCTACTATGAATCTGATGATTGGGCTATTTGTTAAACAAGTTATATAAATTTTTTTATCTAATAATTCAAACCAAAAATCTGATGATGCCTACAAAAACCGTTAACTCGTGTCTATTATTTAATAGATTATTATTATTTAGAAGTTTAATGATGTGCAATTTTTTCATGGAGGCACAAAAAGGGCATGGGTCATCCCAAGCCTTACATGTTCTAGCCTTGTCAATAATTTTCCATTTAACTTTTGGTGTCTTATTTGTTTCCTTCAGGTGCCAAAAATATTTTGATAGTGAAGTCTGATTTCGTTTGTTTATATTATTAAAGGAGCACTTATGCTGCCTCCATATATATATATATATATATATATATATATATATATATATATATATATATTTAAAAAAATGGACAAAGGTCCGACAATTTATTTATTAAAGACATTTTTATGTTTAACGTTGTTAATTCATAGATACAATTTAAGCAAATGCTCTGTTTATGATAAACAGTAAAATAACGGTTCCGTATAGGATGAATGTTCGAAATTTTCAATGAAAATATTCGTTCATTGAAAGATTTAAGGACATTCAGGCGTAAATGTTATTTCCGTATAGGATGCAGAGTTTGCTTAAATACTTGTCAATGAAATAACAACGTTAAACATAAAAAATGTCTTTAATATTCAAATTGTCGGACCTTTGTCCATTTCTTAACATATGACGTCATTTGTTTACATTCGATACGCCAGAGCAGTTATGAATGTACGAGATTCATGGAAGATTGTAGTTTATAAACAGTAAATTCGACCTTGTCTACCATAAGGTTCATTGTGGCCCAGAGGTAAGGCACGTCAGCGTAAATGACGGTTCCGTATAGGATGCAGGTTCGAATCCTGTCAATGAACGAATATTTTCTATGAAAATTTCTCGGACATTCAGGCCGGTAAATGTTATTTAATACTGTTTATCATAAACAGAGCATTTGCTTAAATACTTGTATCTATGAAATAACAACGTTAAACATAAAAAATGTCTTTAATAAATATATATATATATATATATATATAATTATTTATTTAGAAAATTTATAACATAAACATGTTATAAAATCACTACAAAAATAGCAATTTTGTTTCAACACTCTCGGTGTCTTATCAAGTGATGATGTTGAATGCAAAACAAATGGTTTTAAAAGTTTCAAATTCCTTAACGATCTTTCACAAGGGGAAAACGTTGTACCAAAAGCTAGAATGA
Organism: Acanthosepion pharaonis; assembly: GCA_903632075.3. Lineage (NCBI taxonomy): Eukaryota > Metazoa > Mollusca > Cephalopoda > Sepiida > Sepiidae > Acanthosepion > Acanthosepion pharaonis. The sequence continues at coordinate 83,159 of CAHIKZ030004340.1, read as the reverse complement.
CCAATCAAAATACAAGTATAGGAAAATTCAAAAAGCCTGACAACGAAGTCATGTTATAATAGCTATTCAGATCGTTAAAATACGGGTAAAATTAAAACAAAGAATTTATTCTAACCAATAATTTTTAAATTATATGATAGAATTTGATATTAAAATTAAAAACAATTGGTTATTGGAATTCATTCCGTATACACCAATTATATACTGGGTTATATATATATATATATATATATATATATATATATATATATACAGGGTGACCCCAAAAAACAGGAACTTTTTAACAATCCAATAAAACCAAGAGTGATGGAAGAAAAATATTTTATTCATATTAATTGAAACCTTAAAACATGCCATTTAAGAAACAATAATGGAATTTTCATTTTTTAAAAATTACGTCCTGTAGATGGCGTCCTCCTGTACGAATGCATTCTTGAAATCTACTGTTGAGATTCCTCATTGACTGCTGCAACATCTCAGCTGGGATACTGTGAATTTCATCTTGAATTCTAAATGGCGAAATGTTTACTTGCTCAAGGTCACTGTCTCAGTGTTGCCACCTGCTCATGTCTGGCAATACGCACTTCAAAAATTCCCATTCTTTTGGGTCACACTATATATATATATATATATATATATATATATATATATATATATATATTACAGTTCAAAAGTTTGAAGCCACACCCAGAATTAGCATGAGATCAATTTGACAAAGTGGAAAAGAGTTCTTAGAGTCACTGAAAAAAGAATAGAATCAATTATCAAACTTATACTTTGAGAAACTTTTACAACAAATGCCAAAAATTTGCACTGCAGTAATCAAGACTAAAGGAGGATATTTTGAAAAGAGCAAAATTTAATCATTTTTTTTTCTTTTAGTCATAATAAAATTTCTAATAAAAAACTAAAGTCTCACTTTTTTAAACATGTATAATAATTTTCTCTTATTTAAAATACAAAGCAACTACTTTTTGTGCCATTGTAAAAAATTATCAGTGGTAGCCTTAAACTTTTCAACTGTAGTGTATATATTAAACATACTTTATGAAAAATAGATAAAATATGGAAAATGCATAAACTATGAAATGACAAATTTCGAAAAGGAAATGTAAAGCAGCACCTGTTCAAGGAATTATTTTCTTTATAAAATTATGCATTTATGTTTGATCATAAGAATCTGTTTTTCAACATAAACAGATTATTAGTGTCATAAGTTAATAAATAATTAGTAGATTGCAAAATGACGAAGTTTCTGATTTTCTGTCCATATAGAACTTGCTTGGGCAAGTTTTCATGTTTCCTATCATGAAAAGAAAATCGAATGAGAAGGAAAAAATTGCAGGACCGAAATTGTTGTTCAAAGTGGACCATTGTCCATTGTTGATGACGTTCATGTGTCATTCTCAAAGTTCGTTTCCAAAGCAAACTTTCTGAAACAAGTGAAACAAATGTGTTTTGACAAGTGTGCTATAAACAGATCTTGTTGACGATCCCTTTTCATTTCTCTAAGGTTGCCGTGTTTTCTGGTGCAGATGGTTTGGTCTAGAAAATTAATACAACACTTCATCATGCATGAGTGACACAATACAAGTTCCAGGAACATTCAGCTGACTTCCAGATATGCCATTTACCCATGTGCTTCCCAGATTTAAACCCCTACTGACCGTGTATGTGACATGCAAGTCTCACTAAATTCCCTGCAACTACGCCCAACAAACACAAATGAATTATGGAGAGCCCTGGAATATGCCTGGATAGATATACCCATGCAATCATTCCAGCACCTCCGTGCCACACCCCATAACTGCTGTTATTCAGGTGGAGGGAGAGGTTACACATTATTAGTTAGCTCTCTGTAATTTTATGGCACCTCAATCCCCCAACACACTCACACATGCACACACACACACACACACACACACACACACACACACACACACACACACACACACACACACACACATATATATATATATATATATATATATTTCCTACTATTTTAAAACATATTTAGAGCATACATATGTTTGAGTATATATCCATGTTTTTAAATTAATTTTAAACACTATAATCTACTGGCCCGGACAATAAAAAATATTAATAAAAGTCTTCTCATTCTCTTTCACTTTCAGTAACCCCTAGTATCTGAGTGACTTTATTGCCTTGCTTGATGCGAAATGATTAAAATGAAAAGTTGGTTGGTTAGTTTTGTTTAGTGACATATCAACACCTCTATGGGTTATTTAATGCTGAAATCTAAATTTAAATATTTTGAATTTTATGGCTTCAGCTACAGATAAAATGTATTCTTGGTCATTCTGCTATAAAATGTATTCTTGGTCATTGTACTGCAAAAATGTATTGTTGGTAATTTTTTTGGTATAAAAATATATTACTGGATTTCTTCACCATAAAAACATATTTTTATTCTTTCATAATGTTTTGTTTGTGGTTTCCCTATTTTCCCACAGCTGGGTCCCCCGACAAGTGCTACCCTCCCCGAGTTGGAGGGGGGGCTCGTAACAACAGTAATTAAGAAAAATGAAAAGAAACAAAAGAAAATATAACATTTATAGAATACTAAACTGTTACGTAATATCAATCCTTCTAACATTTTGAAGGTAAGAGGAACAGAAAAAATAATGTATAATCTACGAAGCAAGCTTGAGTAAATAGACATTTAGTAGAGATAACAAAAAAACAAAATTTATTAAGAGCTACAAAAGACAGGAAATTATATAGTGCTTTGATCACCTGTGTCCATGACAGGACATGGTAGGTAGAAGAAGATAGTACACCTGTGTCATGACAGGACATGGTAGAGAGGAGAAGATAGTACATCTGTGTCCTGACAAGACATGGTAGAGAGGAGAAGATAGTACATCTGTGTCCTGACAAGACATGGTAGAGAGGAGAAGATAGTACACCTGTGTCAAGACAGGACATGGTAGATAGGAGAAGATAGTAATGAAAAATAATGACTGATGAAAAAATTCATTAATTCTTTAGGAATGTAAATGTAAACTTAGTTTACATTTCAGTTACAAAAATATAGCAGATATCACCTTTGAAAGATCCCATTGGGAAATAGGCATTTCTTAAAATGATAAATGAGCCTTGCTTTGTTGTAAGATGTCTCATGCCTGAGATGTCCGAATTACACCTAGTTTAAAGCTGGTTTGCCCAGGTTAGCAGGAATGCTTGTACAGTTATTGCCAAGAGGCACATTTTCTTTAATTTTCTTTTACTTAAATATTTGTATCTATAAAAAGAATGTATAAACATAAAAATGTCTTAAAACAATTGTTGGACTTTGTCCATTTCATATATATATATATATATATATATATATATATATATATATATATTTATAGCAAAAGTTTCCAGTATTTTTGTTATTGAAAACTCGAGCCCAAATACATAGAATGAAACAATTTTTGTCAATAAAACTGCTGAAAACATATGCATATATTCCATAGCAGGTAGATATAGATATATATGTTATTTTTCAAACTACTCCTGTTTTCCTAAAAATCTGCTCTGAATCATAAACTAAAAAATGCAATAAAACTATGAGGTTATTTAATTAAAAAGGCTTTTAATTGTTTTTAGAAATATGATATATTAAGAACACTATTGTACTAAGAAAAAATTTTGATGAATAATGAATTTTTATGAGAATTGTTATCATTTTTTAAATTTTAATTATAATAATTTATAATAATTTAAAAATCATTTAAAATTCTGCATTACTTTCTTTTAGGTGATATTGTAATTAAGTGGAAACTATATTGACTCAAAAATTGAAAAGCTTAATATATTTTGCATTAAGATTTTTAAAATAATTCTTAATTTTTTTTAACTCTTTTAAAGCTGAAACATATATTGGATTGTAAGAATCAGGTGTTTTTTGCAAGTGAATATACATTAGTAATTTTTGTGAATAACAATTATTTTTCCAGATATAAGCCCTATTATAGCATACCATTCTTAAAGCTATTTGCATGTAAGAGCAAGAGGAACCAGAGTTGACATTATACTAATCCTACAGATTCTATGTAAAGTTTAAACTAGGTGTGCTTAAGCCAGTACAGGCATGAGAGTCCTCACAGTAAAACAAGGCTCATTTACTCTAAGAAATGCCTATTTCCCAATGGGATCTTTCCAAACTGATATCCGCTTTATTTTTGTACCTAAAAATCTGTACCTGTAAACAAAGTAATTGCTAGAGATAGTCATGATGTTGTATACAAAGTTGATGTTGTCAGCAATTGACTTGAAGAGTTATGAGCAATGACGACTATATCACATGACCCTAATTCTGCCTGCAGAACGCCAGTATCAATGACACCACCAACATGAAAGTGCTTGGATGGTTGTCAAGCCCTAGATCAGTTAAGTTGTCATACCTGTTCCAGCACAATTGTGTTTCCTTTCACATAGTTCATGTGTCCACCCAGGAGATGTTAGCCAAGAATTTTTATAATCCTGACATATCCTACATCTCTCCTGATTTGAATCTCTTGAGGTATTGTTGAGAAGGTGAACCAATGGCCCATCAGCACCAAGCACTCATTGAAGGTCACTGAAATAAGGTGGTCAACAAGAATGTAAACCACCTGATCCAGGCATGAAGTCATTTCAAATGCCACATTGAAGCCACTGTCAAGGCTGAGTGTGGCTTTATTGAATAACCTTTTTCTGTTTTTATAGTTTGAACATGTGTATAATTGGTGTTGAAATATAATATCATATATACTCACATATCATGTGACTTTTGAAGGGCTAATTTTGAAGTTAATTTTAAGGAGGTCACATCATACACAATATATAAAATTAGCATATGTACTGCTGGTTCTAACTATACCATTGACCAAATTATATATCCATTACTATTAGGTCTTCAAAGGTGAAATGATATGCAAATATACATGACAATCTTTTTTACACAATGTCCTTGTTTTTCATTAGAACGTGTTCTCATTTCCTTGGTGCACTATATATACATATACATCTATCTACCTACAAACATAATTTTTTAGTAACAATTTTTTTTTACCAGAGCTCATATTACAATTTCTGTTATTTTTGTTTTTCCCTAGCTGGTTCTCATACTGTGTTCATGTTTATGCTTGCCCCAAAACTTCACACACTGATGCCCCCAAGGACACAGTGCTTTAGTAATCCAAAAGTGATTTGACCCAAAGAGTTGTGAGTTCAATACCTGGTGACATTAGAGGGAACAAAAACTTGGCGAACTGAGTTACTAAATGGAATTAACAGAAACAGATATCCAAAAAAGGCATGGTACATTGTTGTATTTTGACTAATCCTTAATGCCAAAATGTTGTTATTTTGGCTAAACCTCATTGCCAAAATGTTTTAATTTTGGCTAATCCTTGTTGCCAAAATGTTGTAACCTAGGGAAGGTTACTGAATAGAATAATCACATGAAGGTTGGTAATGAACGATAATATTTAGGACAAGAACAACGAATATATGATTTGCCAGTGGCGTGCAGAAGTAATAGTCAACTGCTAGAAGTGAGTCAAGTGAAATCCAAAATGAATCTTCAACTGCAGACCAACATACAGTATATACTACTGTATTTATGTGAATGGGGACATACCCTTTATCATCCATAGGTATGCTATAACACACATGGAATTAGAACAATCTACCTCTGTATTTGAAGTTCCAACATATATCACCTGAAGAAGGTTGAAGCTAACAAGGTTGAAACATTGTGAATATGGCAATAAAGATGAGAACAATAGTTTGAATAATGTAAATAGTTACAATACCTCATCACAGAAATATAGACAGACATATATAATGATAGATAGATATAGTAGGCTGATGAAAGTAATTCAATAAGCACAAAAATGATAATATTGACAATAAGACTAATAATATTTATTGTATATTAGTAATTCCTTTTGACTAAATGGAAGCATAATGCAAAAAGATGTTCAAAATCAGATTTTTCTGACATGTCTGTGTCCTCCCTCAAAGAGAAATAAAATGAAGTTGAGCCTTTTGGGATCAAATTTCTTTTTTCCACATGTGTTATATTACTGATGAAATCTGATAGGCTAGTTATTTGCCAAAATTAGGCCTGTCAAGCTTTTGTAGATAGCTGTTTGTGGAAACTGTATTTATTTCTAATCCAAATCCTTCTTAATCCTGTTGGAACAACCCCTCCCTTATTGGCCATGTCTTCATGAGTGTAGTCATATTCACCACACTTGGTTGGTGAGGCTATATAACCAATAGTTGGACGTTTTGAATTCAGAGTTGTCCTTCTAGACCTGTTGCCATCCAAGGCTATATGACCCAATCTGTCCTGTTATTAACCCATATATCAGGGCGGGGGGAGAAGTGATAGATTCATACCTTTCCCAAGAGTATTTGCAAATAAATGAAAGTAACAAATTTGACTGCACTTTAAACTCAATTCTCTCTGATTTCTCAATGTATTCACTGAGTATGCCTAAATTCCTATTTAAACCTAGAATATGTGAATTTGTTTTAAAAATGTGTTTTAACTCAGACTTTCGGTGTTCTTTTTGGCATTTAAAAATTAAAAATCCATCTAAAAACCCTCTAAAACTTAATTATAGCAAACAACTCGCCCAAAACTACTAGATTTCATTGATAATATAAAACATACGGGGGAAAAAAATTCCACCTAAAATGTCTGACTTCATTTTATTTCTCATGAGAAAGGACGAATTTAACATCTTTTCTCATCATGCTTCCATTTCATCTAAAGACCTACAAATATACAATAAATATTATTTTTATTATTATTATTATTATTGTGCCTTTTTTTAATCTCTCAAATTTCTTTTCATCAGGATACTATATCTATATATAAGAAGCATACATGGACAATCTTTCTTTACTATTATATATATATATATATATATATGTGTGTGTTTATACAACATGGCAGATTTTATTTTTGCTTTTCTTTTTATTATAATTTGTTCTCATTTACCTGCCACACCCTGTACACTTGTGAGCATGTGTGCATGTGCTAATAATCATCTGCAAGAAAGTTGCAAAAATTAAAACAATTTTGGGGTTTTGATATTTTCTTCCTGTTAAATTTTATATTTTTTTTCATCTAATCTAAAATAAAATATCCCTTTTTTTACAAAATTAATCTCTCTCTCCATGATACCAATACAATGGATTACCATGCAATTAGTAGCACCATTTTTTCCTTTACTTTTTCTTGATAAAAAAAAATGTTACTCATTTTTTTTTTTTGCCATAGATGCATAAAACTAAACTCTTGGATAATATGAGTTAGTTCTCATGTCATTTGTTCATATGTGTGTGTATGTATGTGTGTGAGATAGAGAAAGAAAGGATAAAACTGATATTATATTACAAATTGACTCCATAAGTCTATATTTTTTCTTTATATACACACATCTATTTGCTTCATATGCATATGTGTATAGGCATCCTACAAATACCATATTTATAGTTGTAGAAACTGGATCTATGGATGGCAAGCTTTCCTTGTAAATTATTACTACTGTAGTGAGTTCTATCTTTACACTTGTTCAAGTGACTCACAATTGTGACCAGACTTAATAAATTAGACAATAAATTTCAGTTGAGTACCTTGCTATGGAGTTATGGTTAGTGAGCTTTCTTAACTAGATATCAGCATTCTCATGAGTTCAATCCTCACAGTCTAACAATCAGTAAAGTAAATTTATATTAACAACACATACAGGCTCTGGAAATAAAGAAACAACTCACATAAAACATCATTTAGCAATAAAAAAATATGCCAATAGTACAACTCTCTAAAAGCATATCTGGAAATTTAAAAGCACAAACCGAGACACACTAAAATAACATTGAAATAAGAAAAACATCAGTTTGTACAAAACCTCAAAATAATGCAAATAGGTCAGAAAATACTGATAGAACAAAATAAACTCCCAAAGAAAAAGGGCAGAGACCATTTCAAAATGTAGACATCAAAATGAATTTCTACAACTACAAATAAATTTTTAAATATATAAAATTCAATAACATGAATTTATTTTAAATACAATATATTACATATTCAAAGAAAAATATAGAAAATAATTAAATAGAATATATAAATTAATATAAAATAATAAATAAATATAAAATAAAAAATAAACAAATAATATAAGCAAACAAAAGGTCATGAACTCTACTGAGACTAGAAAGTGAGAAGTGGACAGCTCTTGCCTAAATATGACAACAGTACTCTGTATTCTATCCTCTACTTTTTCAAGTGCCAGATCAGGCTGAGAATGGAATACTGTTGTCATATTTGGGCAAGAGCTGTCCAGTTCTCACTTTACAGTTTCAGTAGAGTTCATAGGCACATCCAAATCCTTGTGGGTAACAAATTATTTTCTACTCTCCAATCTCTCTCTCACAGCTTCTTCTCATGAACTACTGCTTTGTGGAACCAACTCCCAAGAGGATGTTTCCCCAATCACTACAGTCTTAACCTGTCTATGGTCAACCATTATCTTCCACTCCTATCCTTACTAACTGCCTTCTACCTTAACCCTCTACCTTGAGTAAACCCCCAGGACTTACAGGGTGAACCTTACTATTTGTTTTTGAATATAACTTTGTATTTTTAAGTATAAATTGATATTTTTAAATATTACTTGTTTTTAAACATGACTTATTTTTAAATATAACTTTTTATTTTAATTTATTTCATTATATTTTTATTTTTAATTATATAATTTATTTCATCTTTTCTTATTTTTAAATATATTTTTATTTTTAAATATAACCTATTTATTTTATTAAATATAACTTATTTTTAAATATAAATTATAAAATATGATTTATTTTTAAATATGATTTATTTAAATATATCTTATTTTTAAATATAACTTGTTTTTGGAATATGACTGTGTACTTTTAAGTATGACTTTGTATTTTTAAATATAACTTTATCTATATATTTTAAAGTTTTTTTTTTTTAAACCACTTTTTATTCCTTTTAAATAAACATTTCATTCTCCATATAACCCCAATTTAATGTCAGAAGGTTAATGTCCAGGTTTAATTTTATAAAACCTCTTCCCTTTAAGACAAAGTTTAAAGTTTTTTTAAACCCCTTTTTATTCTTCTCTGAGTTTTAAATTAACATTTCATTCTCCATATAACCGAATTTAATGTCAGGTTTAATTTTATAAAAACTCTTCCCTTTAAGACAAATGCCTTCCACCCTCCCCTAACCACTGTTTCATGCCTTTTGTCTGACTGTAACATTGAAATGGATTATTCTGTATTAGTTTTTCAACAGGTTTTTTTCTTTTTTGTAGCTTTCACAGTTAAATTTCTATTTTTGACATGATCTCAGTCTACACCGAGGTTGATAAGACTGACAAATTATATTTTCATCTGTCAAAATAAGCTTATTCCTCATGTAAGGTGATTTTGGATTTTATAATATATTAATATTTGCTCTGTAATAATAAATACATTGGGCATTTTTTGTGGATTAGTGTTAATATTTTATATTACAAGGATCCACTTGGATTAGATACTAACAGATTTATTATCTTTACTATATATATATATATATATATATATATATATATATATGTATATATATATATATATATATATATATATATATATAAATTTTTATTTATTTTATATATATTTTTAACAAGGCATTTCTTCATAGATTTTGCAGTGTGCTTAGAATCATTATTTTTTTTTGGAAGATTCAGTCAAGAGAAAATTCAAGATTTTCAACCAGAATCATTAAGTTTGTTTTGAAAATATTTTGATATGCTGCAGCATTCATTCTAAAATCTATTACTAGATATGTTGCTAGTACATTTTGTAGAAAAACATCCACAAACCATGATGCTGCCATCACCAAATTTCACTGTTGGTACTGTGTTCTTTTGTTTGAAGGCATTGCTATCCATAATACTCTTTCCCCAAACTCTTTCCTAATACAATTTTTCCTTATCCTTATGTTTACGAATGAATTTCAACCTGGCATCTCTAAATCTTTTCAATAGCAGTGAAATTTTCTGACGGGAGCTTGACTTTAGAGTATTCCTATTAATTTCATTGCTTATTATCCATCTATTGACACAGATTCCTGATGAAAGCAAATCATCCTGCAACTCTTGATGAGTAACCAACAGATTTGATTTAACTTAATTTCCTCAAAGATCTTAAAGAAATCTTCTATAGAGCGCCTGTTCTTCTTTGGTTTTCAACAGTTTTGAGTTTTTATACCTTTCAGTTAATGAACTAATGATAGTAAATATAATATTCATGTTGTCTGAGATTTTTCTGCAACTTTTACCTTCTTTATAGATCTTAACAATCAGTTCTTTTTGCAAATTTGTCAATTCTTTACTTCTTGCCATGATGATAACCTTCTTGAATGAATATCAGTTACAGAATGTTCTGATTGTATTTTTTAGGCTAAATTATTGATAACATTATTGGAACATTCAAGAATATTCCACTTGAATAATCTAGAGTATTAAAGCAATTTAAAAGTTTTATAATCTGAAATTTGCATTGTATGAATACTTTTTCACCCATTAAAATGTATAAAAGGGATTTATTTCTTTTAAATCAAATTTTTTCTGTTTTTTATGCATATTTAGTTATTATGCATCTGTGTACAGTTAATTATACAAAAACTATGTTTACTCATTAGTTGGAAATACAATAAATAAAAAAAATTTGTATGTGTATGAATATTTGTTTCCCCCACTATCTATCTATCTATCTATCTATCTATCTATCTATCTATTATATATATATATATATATATATGTATATAAATAAAAGAAAGAACAGTAATATAAAATCCGGTGTTCTTATAGATATTTTATCAAATCGTAGTTAAATAAAAAGTATTGTAAAAAAAAAAAAAAAAAAAAAAAAAAAATCTTTAATTTTAAAAGATGACGTTGAAAATTTTTTACCGTTAACAATTTTTTTTTTTTTTTTTTTTTAAATTCAGACGACATCCATTCAACCGACGTCAGGTTTCAGTGTAAAATACATCCTCACCCCTTACCAAAATGTAGCTAATAACTGATACAATGATACTGTCATAAGGAAAATCTAGACACCCCGTGTTCAATTTGAGTAGAATATTCTGTAACCATGGAAACGTGATTTTAGCTGTGTATTTAAAACCCGGTAAATTTTAAAAAGTTACTCCAAAATTCGCTTGAAGATGAAATAGAACTAATATAATTTGCAAAAATAAAATTATTTTATTCTATTTTTATAACATAACTAAAATAACCATATTTTAAATCAATTAATTTATATATATATATATATATATATATATATATATATATATATTTTATTTCTAAGAATTAGATTAGATGATTTGAATTTTTTATAATAAATGATCAACCTATGAGAGAGTTTGGTGTGTGTATGGCCAGTATAAGAATTTAATGTTGTTTATTGGTTAAATATTTACATTGGTCACACATGCACTACATTCTCTCATAGGCTGATCACTTATCAAAAATTCAAAAGTCTAATCTAATATTTAGAAATAATTCATCATCGCAAAAATGTAGCAAATGAAAAAATAATGTGGTTCAAAAATTCTTATGTCCTTTGGGAGATTGTATCTCCAACACTAACAATCAACATACAGGATTAAATTCTTACATCGGCCACACATACAGATTCTCTCATAAGCTGATCATTTATTTTATATATATATATATATATATATATATATATATATATATATATATAAAATAATGATAATAGCTGTCTACTTGTATTCGAGGATACCTATCTACTCAGTGGCTAGCCAATCCCTATTGCAGATGCCTGCTCAGGTGCAATTATGTTTGCTCAACACCCACAGAGCCCACCAGTGGCTTATACTGCAACTATGCTGAGCAGACCTTAGTTTCTGGGAGACAGCATGTTATCTAGCATGATCAACAATTTGAACAAAGCTAGCATGGTCAAACCGTCAGTCATGATGACTTGTTACTCTGTGCTAGCACAACCATCGATGGGCACAAAGGGTTTCATCCACCCATTTTCATTCACAAGGCTTGGGTCAACCCATGGTATGGTTTTTCAGGCACTTTCCAAAGGTGCTACACTGGGATCACCCCCTCCAGACTAGTACCATATATCAACCATAGTGAAATTCGAAACCAAGTCTCGTGGTCAGTAAGCGAATGTTCTAACCACTCAGCCATGTGCCCATATATATATATATATATATATATATATATATAGATAGATAGATAGATAGATAGATAGATAGAGAGATAATATTAGTGGTCAATATATATATATATATATATATATATATATATATATATATATATATGTATATATTTCAAGAGGATAAAATCCAGGTAGAGCTCTATGTATAAGACAGAGCAAGAATATAATATAAAAAAGCTCAAACACTAATATTCCATGGTTATAATTTATTACATTGGAATCGTAATCACGATCCAATTCATCAGACCTACAAATTCAAAATTTTTGAATTTGTAGGTCTGATGAATTGGATCGTGATTATGATTCCAATATAATAAATTATAACCATGAAATATTAGTGTTTGAGTCTTTATATTATATATATATATATATATATATATATATATATATATATATCTAGAGAGAGAGAGAGAGAGAGAGAGAGATAGAAAAGAAAATGGAGAGAGAGAAATTGCTATGTCTATTTACCAATAGGCATAGCAATTTCTCTCTCTCCATTTTCTTTCTCTCTTCTCTAGAAGTGAAGAAATTAATGAATGCACTAGACTTCTTTGGAAATTTAGAGAAATATTTGATAATTTGCCTTGCAGAAAGATTTATATCAATATGAATGAACCATCAATCTAGCTCCTGAAGATGGAGGTTACTCATATCTAATGAGATAAACACATTCACATGTATAAACACACAATTTCTAGAATAAAAATAGGTGATGCTAAATAGTTATTCTTCTTTTCACCATGGTCAGTACATTTACATTCTTTAAAATCTGTAATACCCAAATGGTAGAGAAGTCCATAGTGTAGGAATTCAATATAAAAATACATAGCTAAAAATCAATCTATTAACATCTCCAAAAACAAAAAAAGATTCTATCATTTCATATCCTGAAAAGTTGTGATTTGTACCTTTTTGACCCAAGCATCATAAGTGTGAAACATGCCACTACGACACATACCAGAAGTTAATACTGCGACTAATAGCAAAGAAAGTTTATATGATGATGGCCGTTTGAAAGCATTACACATTGAGTAAATGTAAATATGTGAGAATGCAATGTGTTTTGAGTTTCGGATTGCACAGACTGATTCAATGTAAACACTGTCCAGAGCTGTTTGCTTATGAATTTAGATTAAAGTATTAGCAAATTATTACAAGTACAAGTGTGCATTTATATTTGTATTTCTCAACCTGTGAAAATCCTGAGTGGGTGGTCATGATGACAGAAGATCAAGTGTTGATCAATGTCCTTTCGAGGGTGCTCTTTCTTTGAATGTATTGGGAATGTCAGTAATTCAGCTATAGCAACATCTCTGGTAAAGCTAAGTGATTGAATAACTGGAAGAGAGGCCATGGGTTTGCTTGTTCAAATGTGTTTGAATAGTGAGAAGGAAGATAATTTTGAACCAAGGTTTATGTTATTGGTCCACTGAACTTAAAACAGAGAGTGATAAAAACAATTTGGAGAAGCAATCTAATGGTTCTGCATCATTTCATTAACCCTTAAAAAGCGGGTGTCATCAACTGATATTTATTTAGAGATCAGCAGATATATCATGTATAGATGATGTATACTTTTTCCAATAATACGGATATAATTCATTGGTAAATCCAGGATACATGAGGTTTCTATTTACTAGGATTCATTAATTTCCTGGAGTATTTGCCTGCAAATAAAGCTGGAAGAATAAGCCAGAAAAAGTGCTATGTCTTTATGCATGCTTCTCACAGAGAAAAGAGTCAAAAAATAGTAACAACTTTCTGCTAAGAATGTCCAACTCCGTTGTGTATGGAATGTTTTAAAGATTATCATAATGTTAAAAAATATTAAATTTATGAATCTAACAATTGCTTTATTTTATTCTTTTAATAATTTCACCCTAAGCAAGTCAATAAAGCCACTAAAACACAAGGGATTACTGGATATAAAAGAATAATAATCAAGAAGACAGTAGTTAACAATTGGCATTGCATTTAAATGTTTGAAGATCAATATTGGCTGGAAAGCAAGAAGCTGGAAGAGAGTTCGACCAGTGAGATGTGCAAGTGAAGAAACTGTTAGCATAAAACTTATGATTAGATCTAGTCAATATAATTGAAAATTGATGAAACCATGTCAATCTAGTCAATTATGATTGTGAATCCTGTAACTCATCAGGCTCATAAGAGCACCACATGTACTGCAGCCACAGTAGAAGTAGTGTTTCTTGAGCAAGACAGCCCAACTGAACCCAAACCTCACCAGGTCAATTTTGAATTCAGAGTTTTTCCTTTTCCTAGACTGGTTGCTACCCAAGGCTATTTATCCATAGTTGGTGGAAGAAGAGGATTCAAAACTTTCCCAAGGTTATTAGTGCGCAAGTGAATGTAATGGATCTGATTGGAATTTGAACTTGTCTCTCTGATTCCTCAATCCAAGCTACTATCTATTACTCCACACTACCTCCTCTGTCCATCTAGTACTGCACTTAAATTCATAAAATCTAGTTAAACATAGAGGAAAGAAATATTTATTTTGATAATACAAAATGTGGCACAAGGCCAAAAGTGGGGATAGGGAAAGCTGGTCTTTAGTCTGTCTTATCTTAAACATATCTAGCGACAAACACTCACTCAAACATACCGCAGTATTTCTTATACCAAAACAACACATTCTTACTTACCATTCTTAATAGAGTCACCATAATGCCTCCATGTCTCTATGAAGTCATAACTAGTTCCCATATATACAATTTGTCTGTGGTGGTGGTGGTGGTGGTGGTGGTGGATGTTTAATAAATTACAGATTTCCCTTTGGATTTTATCAAACTTTTTCTTTATTCTTTATAAGCTAAAATGAAAATGGGCATAAAATCTAAACACTGAACAACATGAATTTTTTAGGCAAACTTTTCCTGCCATTTAAGAGTTGACAAACCTTTACAAGTGGTGTTGATTGATTTTTACTATTTAAGTAATTTTTAATCCAATATTGCTATATAATTATTTTTTGAAAGCGATATATTTAATGTACTAGAATTATTTGCAACACACTGACATGCATTGAAATCCTCATAGTATTTATTATAGCTGATTAAATTGTCTTTAAAATGTATTGAATTATGCATCTTAGTAAAACGAATTGTGCTTTGTACCCCTTTACCTGTTTGTACTTCTCCCCAAAATTTGCTTTCAATCGATCAATATATGACTATTTTAGAGGGTGTAAGGGACTGAAATGCTAACAAAAGTCACAGAATTTTGTATTCAGTATTTAGTATTGTCGTCTAAATTATGAAAACATGAAAATAACATTGATATTTCATTTTAACAAATATATTTACCAAAATTACACAAACATATCTTAAAATACAGAGTAAATTTATTCAATAAAATTGCCATTGGCTTCAACCATGGCCTCCAGCCGACTTCAGAATCTGCATCTCTTCTGGATGGTCTTCTCGTTTAAGTTAGTGAATGCTCCCATAATCCTTGCCTTCAATTCACCTTTGGTCTTACAAAGAGTTTTGTTAGTCTCTTGCCCCACATATAATATTCAAGGGGATTGCAGTCTGGGGAGTTAAATGGTCCAATCTAAGGGGTGATGTGGTCACAGAAATTGTCTGACAGCCATGACTGGGTTCTCCTGCTTGTCTGGCATGGTACACATGTTCTTTTGCCAGATATATGGTTTTCCAGCAGCCACCCTCTTGACCCAGGGAAGCACTACCTCCTCAAGGCACAATGCAGGCCTCTATGTTGAGTCTGAGGCCCTGTGAGAAGTTGAAGGGAAGCATAATGTTGTCATCTCTAGTGATGATTCCAAACACCATAATCACCATTAGACTCATCCAACACTTTCTGAATCCTCTGCACTGTCCTCAGATTGACACCTAAACACTCTGAAACATTCATATTAGAGCTTCTCGTGTGAATACCAAGCAGTACAGCATACTATTTCCAAATGTCTGGTGGAGTGAATTGCGTCATAGTGCTCTTTTTCTCACAGATGGTGCCCAACTGACCCTACTATACTGTACAGTCAACAAAATCCAAAATAACACTGTACATGCATGAAATTAAATATATAAAATGGCAAACAATTTAGCCATTTCAACCTGTATATATCTTGCCTTGATTAAGTCCATCAGTGTGCAAAAGTAGGATGAAAAATAATAATACAATTAAAATGCTAACTATTTGCACTACCACAAGCAAAAGGTTAGGAAGGAAACTCCCATCAGTTCTAGAAAGAGCAATAGCTGTTAGCAAACTTGAGAAGTTTAATTTCCTGAAGAATTACTTTACATAAAAGATTTTTTGTAAATTCCAACCAACAATAACACTAACTAATTGTTTGGTCAATAAAGGCTGAATTGTTCTGGTATGGAAATTATTATTAGTATTCTGTGTCTGTTTATATCAACTTGCATTTATTTAATCAGTTTCACCCCAAGCAAAGCAGTAAAGCCACTAAGACACAAGAGGTTATAGGTTATATCATAATTCAACGTCTATTTTCATCCTATTCATATTTCTAATGTTTTCTCTCATTCAGGAATCTGTCCAGAAAGCATCTAGGCATTTAACAGTGACAAAAATAACCTACTTTATGGAATGGGGCCTTAATCCACTTCTCTGTGATGTCACAAACATGCTATAACATTTTTTGAATATTTAAAAAAATACTTTTTGGGGATCTCATTTTTTTTTCTAATGATGTTCACTCTATTCAAGGCCCAAGAGCCACTCAAGGTATTTGCTTACAGAGTAAGAGGCAAAGTTTATTGGGATATGTGAGGAAGATAACAGTTAATCCTAGATTTTCTGGTTAAGATTGCAATGATTGATGAAGTATCCTCTTGGGAGTCAGTTCCACAAAGCTGTGGTTAATCTCCTAAATCTCATCCATAGTTGGAAATCCCTCTTTTAATGGCAATTTTAACTTTGAAAATGGCCAGAACCTGCAAGGACCCAAATCTAGATTGTAGTGGGACTAACAGATTTGCATGGTGTGATATTTTCTTCCCAATCCTGCTCCAAATATGGATAAGCTCAGTAAGTGACATCTAACTGCCAATTGAGTAACTCCATGAGAGAGGGTCTGTGCATGCATGTGCAGTAAGGTGCCCTCTTATTCATCTAAAAGCTGCACTGATGGCAGTTTTGAATCTTTATCTTTTATTTAATCAGTTTCACCCCAAGCAAAGCAGTAAAGCCACTAAGACACAAGAGGTTATAGGGTGTGGAAGAATTTGGAACAGAAACATTACTAATGACCTGGAAAAAAAAAGGTAGTTAGGAAGACAGTAGATAGCAATTGATGTTGCATTTAAATTTTTGCAGATTAAAGTTGGTTGGAAAACATGGAGCCAGAATGGAGTTCCACAAGTGAGAAGTGCAAGAAAAGAAACTGGTAGCATAGAATTTACAGTTACATCTAGCCAGTTCAACTGTAAATTGATGAGATCTAGATGTCAGTCTAGTATGGAGCTTAAATTCAGAAAGTCTAGGTACCATAGCAAAGAGCTCATTCAAACAATTACCACAAAAGTATTTATAGAAAAGACACAGGGAGGCAACCTTTTGCTGGTGGGAAAGTGATTGAAGCCAAGCTGCCAGACCAGTACCAATAATATTGCTGATTCTTCTTTGGATTTTATCAAGGAGCTCAAGGTAAATACCAGGGGCACTGGACCATAATAAACGATTTAAAAAAATGATTTTGCATGAAATTAAAAACTTATAGTCGTTAATTGATACACTGCTTTGCTGTTGAATTACCTAATTCTGTTTGCCAAATTTTAGTATATAGCACTTGGCAAACAGAATTTTTGTGTCAAGTTTTACCCTTCCATATTGGAAGAGTAAAACTTGACACAATTTTTTTTT